>ML830923.1:40834-55114 GCA_009831015.1 Picea engelmannii | reverse complement strand
CGACCACTAAGAAACATAGCCTATACACCCCTTTGCCTACTCCTAACAGGTCGTGGGAATCCATCTCAATGGACTACATGTTGGGCCTCCCATCCACCAAGAGGGGAAATAACTATGTTTTTGTGGTTGTTGATTACTTTTCCAAGATGGAGATTCTAGCCGCTTACAAGAAGAACATCACAACAGAAGCCACTGCCAAGCTCTTCTTTGAACAAGTATGGGTACATTTTGGGATCCCACAAACCATTATCTCAGACCGTGACAGTTGGTTCCTCAACTCATTCTGGTCAAGCCTCTGGTCATTGCTAGATACCAAGCTCACCAAATCCATTTCCTTCCACCCCTAGACAGATGGCCAAACTGAGGTCGTCAATCGGATGGTCATACATATTCTGCGCATGTACAATTCAAAACACCCCCGCACATGGGATGAGACTCTTCCCTATGTCCAACATAGCTACAACTGAGCACTCCATAGCTCAACTGGCCACAACCCCTTTCAGGTGGGGTTGGTATTCCAACCATTGGGCCCCATGGATGTTGTAGTACCCCTGGCGACCACCTCGACCGACTCGTCCCTTGCTCCACCAGAAACTGACAAAGCCACCTAGTTCATTGAGCGAATCCAACACATCTGCCAACAGGTTTAGGATATTCTACATAATTCTAAATCCAAGTACAAGCAACGCCATGATCAACATCGGGTGCCACATAAGTTTTAGGTGGGCGACAAAGTTTGGTTGCATTTGGAGAAAGAACGCCTTACAGGGCCCCATCGAAAGCTTCACCCACTCCGTTATGGGATGTACACTATCACCAAGGTTTTCGGTGACAATTATTTTAAGCTCAACATTCCCCCCTTCCTTGGTTTGCATCTATTCTTCAATGTGGCTCTCCGTCGGCCATATTTCCTACCATTATTGGACACCTCAGAGATAACATAGCAGTTGAAATCAACAGAGCTCAACATTCACTGCATGCAACATGCATACAATGATCAGATTGTGGACACATAGATCAAGGTCACTCGACAACAAAGGATCCAACTTTATCGAGTTGTCAAAGCAGGGCAACTCCTGCACCAAGGCAAGTGGCTCACCCGGGGCCAAATCCAACAGAAATTTCCTCATCTGATGGGGGAACTCAACGAAATGGAGACCATTGCTTCCTAAGGAGGGAGGATTGATCTAAATGGATATCGGTGGCCACCGACCTATTCCACTGGCTCGAAAAACAATTTTCCACCTTGGCAGTTTTTCGGCGAATTTTCGGGTTCCAAACTTCCGGGGCCATTTTGAGGCCCTAAACGACGTTTTTTGGGGTTTTGGGGCTCAAGAGACTACTAGAGGCACTTCCCTGGGTCAGTCGAAAATTGTTTTTCTTGGTTAGACCTTTCCAAGCTATTGTGCCCCTAAAATGAAGATCGTATGCAAAAGTTATGATCCCGGGAAGTTGGTGTACTAACTTACCCAAACGGGGCCCACATGACTTTTGGCGCTTCATCTCCTAGGGTTAGGTTTTTGGATGTCTAAGGTTTTTGACATCCCTGTTTATTGTAAAAGGCCTTTAGAGCCTCAATGTAGCGATCTTCTTGCGATTTTTTGCAGCCGTCACATCTCTTCTCAAAGATAAGCCGCCACGATTCCAACAAGCATGTTTTCATTGCATTTTACAGTTTCAACTTATTTCCTTAATTGAATAGAAAACCAGTTTCACTATATCTCTTTTATTTTGTGTTAAGCATCTTTTAATAATCTGTATTCATTTCGTTCTACTCATAAAATCCAAATCAATACTTTCATATTCAGATAAAATCTGACGTGGATATTTCTTAACTTCCCATCTATTGAGGAATGATTGGTGAAAAGCAATAATGTCATTTAGACTAGCAATTGGTAAGCCTTTGAACCATTCCTGATTTCTCCATTTAAGCTTTGGGTAAACAATCTCATTTTGATATCTTCCTCATCTACTTCTTGTAGGTCAAAAAAGTCATTCATCTTATCAACATGTTGTTGTGCAGTGATAGTTCCAGTGCCATCGAACTAAGGAATCCTAGTTTGATAGTCTTGGGGCGTGCTATGTAAAGGAGCAACCAAAATGAGGGGAGCATATCTTACTGCCATGATTGGTGTAGGAGGATGGATATTAGATGAACTTGTGGAAGGTTTAGATGCAAGAACTCTTATAACAGGCTGGATCACTATCTGTGAAATTATTGGAGAAGTAGTTGAAGATACATAAGAAGCAGGACTGGTAGGTGTAGGATGAACCAATTGAGGATTTAGAGATGATGCAAAAATGGTCAGGGCAGAAAGTTCAACAGAATGTTGGATATAGGCTTCCTGTAAAGCTTGATCAAAGTCTGATGCTAGATCTTGTAACTTTTCAAAAATTTGGAGGATTTGTTGATCAAGATCTGTTTTAGGAGATTGTCTTTCAGGTGTATTGGGTTGAAGAATAGCTTGATCTAATACTGTTTCATCCACAAAACTCTCAGATTTGGTTATGAATACACTATGCTCAAATGGTAGATCAAACTGAATATCTTGTATTATGACAAATTTTTATGGGAAAGATGTTGCCCTAGGAGGAGGACTACTACTCCCTTGACTTTTTGCTGAACTTCTTTTTCTGATCAATTTTTCAGTGTTATCTACAACTTTTACAGGTTCTGGATCAGGATGGGATCTGGTGTAAATTCTTTTTGGAGCAAGAATTGAAATTTTAAACACACTACCTAATTATTTACAAAGTTTACAATCTCTGAACATTTATTTCTAAAGATTTAAATCCTAGATTGTCCATAAACAAAGTTTTCTTACTAGGGAAAAGAATCTACAGAAGCTGAAAATTTGTTCTTCCCTGGTATGGTCGCCACTATGTTATCACTTTGGAATTTCTAGAGGTTGTAGAAGAAAGGACAGAGGTAACTACAAAATCACTTTGGAAGCTGGGATATAGCCCTGCCAGCTTCAGAGAGGGATTTCTCTGTAAGATTTAGATTTGTTTAGGTTAAGATTTAGGCTAGTTATAACAATTCAGGATTTGTTTGTTTGTTTGAAATATTTGGTTGATTGAATGATTAAATTTCCATTGGGCTATGGGGTCTGTCTTTTAAAATAAGGATATGTTTCAACTTTTATAAAGTTTCTTTACAGGGTAGGGTAGTAAAATTGTTTGGATCTGGTAAAATTAGATGAAGTGAATGAGAAGAAAAGAGAGGAATCCACAAAGTAAAAGAGCAATTAAGATTTCTTTTACTTAATTTCAGTTGAAAACATCAAAACCATTCAAAACCAGAAACAAAGTATATAGAAATGAATTATGTTCTTTAACTTCTTTTGAATAATTAGAATTGGAAACACATAAAAAGACGACAGAGAATGAAAACATAAATAAAGAGAGATGCACATCACCAACAGTTTGAGACGAGAATCCTGTGAAAGAGTCTTTTTAATTACTGGTCGATCCTCTTGAATGAATACATAATAGCTTTCTTGGATGCAAAACACAACCCTTAATACTTCGAACTGAGAAGTATTTATATAATTATTTACAAAGATCCTGTCATAAATGATCAAGATATAATTTAGGCATATCTAAACTAACTGTATCTCTAATTACAAAAATATAGGAATCTTTAGATTTGCTTGGATTTTCTAGTGCTGATTTGATGGAGGTTGTTGATGACTTGTCTCTTTGACTTTGCTTAGTTGTTGGTCCTTGTTGGCTGAAACATCGAACTGATCAATTTCTGTAAATTTCATCCATTTATGTGTATTTAACAAAAGTGGGTTTGGTGATGAAGATATGTTTTATTTCATGCTGAATGTTCAAATGAAACTGCAGTGTTTGCAGGAATTCTTTCCCAGTGATGCTTCCTTGTATTCCTGCAAACTTTGAATTGTCTTTTGCCACTATCCTGTTATAGCAAGATTTGCCTCACCCTATGCAATCTTGCACAAAGGGCCCTTTTCCATTTCCCTATGCAGATTTTTCTTTCCTTTTTGCAAATCCGAGAGCTAAAAAATACATTTTTCCACATGTAAGCACCTTTCCTACTATAGAGCATGCGTATACGCAGGCTGCACCACTACAACCCATGTACATCGGGATTTGTGCCCAAAAATGAAAAATGGTGTCGGGTTTCCATGTCACTACAAGAGATCAATGATCATTGGCCTTTTATATACTAGAAACGTTCTGGCTCGGCCCTTCAGTTCCATTTGAAGGCTATAAATGGGTCAATTCTGAGCTATGGAAAAGAGGAGAAAGAATTCAACTTGACAACAAAGTTGCTCTGCAGAAATTATTCACTTCATATTGAGTCGGCATCCCTTTGTCCTTTAAGTCTGAACACAATGTTCAACCGCCAAGCTCTTCCCATATTGATTGCGAACTTCATTGTCTCTCTTCTATGAGCTTGCCTTTGGTGGAGGATTGAAGTGGTGGAGGCCCAACTGGAAGGAACTTAGTTTCTCGGTTCCGAACCGTGCCGACACGGAAGTCTGTAACTTTTTCACTTTTTTTTATCACAATTGATATCTTGCAAATATTTTAATTATTATTCCATGGGTGCATTTTTCATGTATGTTGATGGATTATGCTATTGAATGTGCTAGCATCATATATTATCACCATATGCTTGCTTTGCTTGGTTGTTGAGTACTAGTTGTAGGTGTATTGCTTTGGGTGAACTCCTCAACGATGGACTTCATCGAATGTCTGGACGAGGTAGGCCTTTTATCTTGTCTTGGTAGCATATTTGTTTATATAACATACTTAAATATAGAGTTGATTTCTGCAGTCATTTCCATCTGTTGTGGTTTTCCCTAGCCATAGAGATATTTTCCTCATAACATAATTGGCGACCATACTCGCGATTAAATCTTCTTTCTTAGGGTTTGGAGTGTTTTTCTCCTTAGATTTCTCTAGTTCCTATTGCATTTCTTGTCATATCACTACTTGACAGCCTCTATTCACTCCGGGTCCGAGTCTTTCAATCTTCTCCTTTGCCCAACTTTGTTTTTTGAAACAAATATGCGGGTTTTTGGTTGACAGTCGCGTATATACGCATGTTGTCATTCTGCAAGGTGGGTACATACGCGTTGTTTCCTTGAAAAGTCGCGTACATCAACCTATTTTGCTTGTTTGCTGGGTTTGGTGGTTGTTGGGTAGGTTTTGATGATTGCTGAGTCTTCTTGGGTCTCTGTAGTGATTGTTAAGTGTCTGTGGGATGATAGGAAATCGGTCTTTGGTTGAATTTTTGGGCAAAGTCTTTCTCATCATATTCTCATTTTGATTGTCCTTGTAGATTGGGCTAGGTGTTTTTCTCCTTGGTATCCTACTTGAGTTGTCTCTTTCTATACACAATAGAGTCTTTGTATATCAAGTTGTTGTTCAGTCCATGCATTTTCATTTTTCTTATATTGAAAATACAAAAATATTAGGCATTTTGCATTGATTGACGTTTTGATATTTTGAGTCTTCGTCATTTAGCTTAGTGCATGTAAAGAAAGATTGCATTTTTATTTCAGAATTGCAGAGTTGAAATTGAAAATTGCATTGTTTTAAGAGGCATATCATTCATTGAAAATTGAAGTTAGGACTTTGCATTGTATTCATATTTATTTTACTTGCCAAGTCATAAGATCATGAGTTTCACCACCATACATTTCTGAGTAAGCACGACCATTAAAATTAACGCTGTAATTTAAAATTGATTAGTCAAGTTTTTTTTTTCTAGGGTGCACAAACTAGTTTAGGATTTAGTGCCTTGGAATAGGATTTTGTGAGTAAACTTCTCCAAGGCTATTAAATCAACATATGTGTTTGACTAAGGGAGTGGAGAAATTCATTGTATAATCGGTAATATCAGGAGGCTCTGCTTACACCCGAGTTAATCATGAGGTCACGCGAGGTTGGTTGAAGGGATATCCCCTCGTCACATTCTTAGCGTTAGATATATTTCTGAGGATCTATTCGTATATGGGGATCTTGCTAGTGCACTTACCTCCGTGAGAGGCAGTACTTTCAAGGTTTCAGGCTTTGCTACGCTTCCCATACGGTGGAACTGACTTACGATAGTTCGCCTGTGCATTGGTTGTACATTGGTTGCTTAGTTGCTTGACTTAGGTGCCACATAAGTTACTTGTAGGGGTTATTCTGCAGGTACCCTGGGTCAGATAAGGGTCGGACAACACACAACCTTTATTGAGTATTACTTCTCTGGGGGGATCTGACCGACTAGTTGTTAATCCCACGAGGGCCCTTATAATGGATTATGTTACCTCCGATCTTTAGCAGGGAGTCTCAAGCCCCTTTTAGGCGAGACATACCTTCTTTAGGGAGGGAGGCCCCTTTCAGCCACTTTACCCCGCTTGTGTGCATATTGGTCGTTTGGCTATTTTGGTGTGCTCTTTGATTACTAGTTGGCCTTAGGATTTATTTTTTGTATCTTGAGTCTTAAGTCATTGTGGAGTCAGACCAACCTCCCCGCTAGTCCCGTCGCTTGTTACAGTTACCATCGGATTTTGAGTCTTTGCCTTCTGAAAGTCACATAGTTATTGGATGTGGTACACACACCTCCACTCTTTAGACTTGTGATTCTACAAGGATGAGTACTGAACTGAGTCTTCAGAACACTGGGAGCCCTTCGACTCCCACACCTACTATAGTTAATGGCACCCCTTCGACTTCTGCAACCACAATGGTTGTAGTGTCGGAGGCACCTACCATTACTATTGCCTGTCCTATAGTGAATGTTCAATATCTTGCCTCCAACCCATTTGGGTCTCTTGGTCACTCGTCGGGCTATAATGTTCAGTCCATCCCTATGGCCTCTAGTCCTTTTTCCTATGGTATGCCGATTTTTACTTCGTAGTTTTCAAACTCCATCCCAACTGTTGGCCTTAATGCTAGCATTGGACTTGGGGGCACTACACCTCCTTATACTCCATTTTTCGTTTGGTGGTTCTCAAATCTCTCAAACTACTCCTAATATGGGAGGCATTCCCTCTTTTAAACCCCGGGTCTTATCCTCTTACTTCTCAATGGAGCAACCAACCTGACGGACAAGCTTCTGCTCAAGTTTCATCCTATACCATCACCTCCTTAGTGTCGATTCCAATCAACACGTTTGGCATGACAAATCCACCTCTATCCTCCAAATTCACACCCGGAGGAGGTCAGCTCCACACCTTGGGCAAATCCCAACCCATAACCACTCCGGCTAGGGGAAACTTTTATAACCCCCATCAGAACATTCCTACTGGAATGATGCCCAACCAACCTCTTATGAATCAGCCTAGAGCAGGGTCTTACAATATCAGACAAGGCCATGGTGCTTACCAGAACCCTGAATGGGCTATAGTTCCTCAGACAGAATCTTTCCAGGGAGCTTGGGGCCAGATGTCGCAATCCCATCTCCCTTTTCTGGCCACGCTTAATCTGCCAGACTTGTTGTTGGTTTATATGTTAACTGAGTTTACACCTTTATCTTGATTAACCCAGGGTTCATGTCTACTGGGGTTCCAACAAAGCCTCTAAAATTACCGACCCTCCTGGTAAACCCCAAGGCAACGTAGCGCATAGAGTGCACTGCGTAGTCTCACCCATGATAGTCTTAATTGGTGACTGCAATACTCAAGCGTTTGCAGTCCAGTATTGAGTGGAGATTTGAGAAATATGCACTGAGAGTTCTATTTAACTTATTAAAGCAATAAACTGTCATTCACGGTTACGCATGGAATATAATCAACTCATTCATTGAGGATGCTAATATATACTTGAAAACAGTAAGGAAACATGTACATTCAATCACATAACACACGTTTTATCATGGTTCACCCCCTCCTAGGATACATCCCCAAATATCTGGCTCTTAAGATCTTTTATTATGGTAGTTCCAACTACAGTGTCACGCGCTTTACAACTCCCCTCGGTTGTGTCGAGATCTATTATGAGGTGGACTAGATCACACCAGGTTCCTTAGCCTATGATCTAACCCTCAAGATCTACCCTCCTTACTCCTCTCCAACTCAACAACTTACAACATTAGGTCGTATAGCAAAATATTACAACTAGCTATCAAAACATGATTTCTCCTCAAGACCCCCTATATTCGCATGTCTAGTCCTTTAGCCCCTCTCTCACTCTTTTTATATGATACATAGGTATCTATATTTATACATTTATGGCTCACCAGCCATTACAGTGTATTGCAAAAACCCTAACCCTAACGTCGTTAAGTCTTCCATGCACGCGTGCGTGCTGCTCTTCCTTCCAGTTGTCGCTTTCCTCATGCATGCCTTTCTTCTCAAAATAGCCTTTCTTTTCACTTTGGCTTGCTTCCAATAGGCCCAACATGTGGCTCATTCCGAGCCACCTAACCTCTGTGTGCTTCATCAATCTCTCTGGTGATCGCTTGGAACTTCTCCCTAACCTCTATTGCTTGCGTTTGAGCCTACACGGTCTTCTCCTTGAGTGCGTCCAATGTCTGTGCTGCAATATCGTCACTGATCAACCTTGCACACTCTGCTTGGGTTTGTGCCATATATTTCTTGGCTTCCTCTACCCACTCAATGACCTCTGTTGCTCGCTCCTAGAGCAGTTCCATTTGAGCCTGGTGCTCCTTTTTCTGCATCTGTGCGGTGATGAGTTATGTCTACATTCTCTTCATGTCTTGCACCCCTTTGATGCACTCCGTGATGGAAATTGTCTTCTGCCTCTACTTGAGGTCTTGGATAGTTGTGCTTATCCTTTCTCCTTCCTAGTCCAACTGCTGGACCTGTTGATCTTCTTCCAACTTTGTCTAGAGTTGTGTTGCTTTCTTGAACAATTCGTCCGTTGCGTGGACCTATTGTTCTATCTCATGTATTTGCTTTGTTTCCTTCTGCTTCCTTTTCTCCCTTACCTCCGGTGGAGTGGTAGGTGTGAGTTGCTCACGGAGATTCTCGATCTCCTGTTGATATTGGTCGATTGTTTTCACAATCTGATCAATCTTTTTTGTCATCATGAGTTCGGTCGTCTGCGCGGTATTTGTAATCTTCTCGTAGGATACGTCCACTTTCTGCTCCAATCCCTTCACGTGTTCCCTCTCTTCTTCGGTCTCGAGCTTACCCTGCTCGAATACCAATTCCAACTTGTCCCGTTTATCCTTTACCTGCTACAATTCAGCCGTATCTGTGCGTGCACGAGACTGTACCTCCTGTGTAATGCTGAACTGCGGTTTATATAGGGATTTGGTCGGTATCCGCGGCAATACCAACTACAATTGAGTTAAATCCTTTATGGGTTTTTGCCCCACGATCTCGTCCATGCGCAACATGCTGGGTATAATGTCAAACGTTTCACTCGGCTGCGGTATTGTCTCGACTGTATCCCGCTCGCTTGCTTCAGGTTCCCCTTCTGTTCGTGATGTTGATGGGCCCATTTCTATGGTGCTAACGGCTGCCTGTGCTTCTCCTATGTGCCTGAGGAGCTGTAGCATGTCTTCCATATCTTCTTCCATTTTGTCCCTTTGGCACGCAAGATTCTCAAAATCCTCGAATGTGCGATCCTGGACCATTTGGGCTACCATTTCTGCATCATCCTCCGTGATCGTGTATTATGGAGGCGTTCTATGCGCTTTCATATTCTTGCGCTCACCCCCTGTCTGGGTGGTTAGCCGCTTAGTCTGGCCTAGCTCTTGTGGAGTAGGGCTTGGTGTGGTCCTCTGCACTTCCTCAGCCTGTTTCTGCTGTACTTAGGGCGCATGTATATTATTCTTCTTCCCCATCTGGGATCCTGTCTTGGATGTCCCCCCTTTCTTCTGCTTTGGTTTTTCTGGCTTGTCCTTAGTTTCTTAGGCACTGTGACTTCCTGGGGTTGTGTCTGCTCCTGCCCTACTTCCTCAACATGTGTAGGTTCCTGCCTTGCCTCCTCCTCCTCTACCCCTGCAGGTATGTCTCGAGTGAGGACTGTAATTCTCCATTCGTCTTCCCAAACTTTGATGGCCATTTCTATGTGTCCCTTTGTGATGTAATAGCACAGTTGTAGCCATTGTTTGTTGGGGTCCTTCCGCGCATAGATCCACATTGCATGTCTAGTGGCCTTGAAGTTGGCGATTCCCTGATAATTTTCCATAGCCTCCAGTGTTATCCTCCAAATGTTGGCGATGGTCTCCTGTAGGTCGCTAATATATCCTTCAAATATAATTGCATTCATCTTTTTGTTCTTGGTGTTCGAAGTGATGCCAAGCGATAAGTATCTCGCTCCATGACTGGGTTTGGGTCCAATGGCGAAGAATACATAGTTTGGTTCCTTCCATCCCATAATGGCTATCAACATGATCATCCATGAATAATGAAATTATGTTCCCAGATCCTGCACATCCTTGCGGTCATCTAAAAATGGATTCAAGAGATAAGGGGCCCAACTAATCGTGGTGCCCTCGATAAACTGTGCTATAGTTGCGACAACCTTGGCCAAGACTTCCTCCTTGCGGCATTTCCTGAGCAACTTGCAGGCCATAATTTTTGTGTCCATTCTTGTCGTGTTGTCACTGATCTGTTTGATAATGATTCCGTGTGTCCCCCTTTTAATGTCATATTTATTTTTCATCTCCTCAATGAGTGCTTTGTCCTTTGTTTTGTCCTCGAGGAACTGTGCGGGATCCATACCCCATGATGACAACCACATATCTCTGCCATGTGTGACCGCCATCAACTGCTTGACGCAATTGTTTGCAAAACGACCTCTACCAAAGTGTGGTAGGTCCAATAGACCTAAAATCCCAGTTTTTTCCAATCCTATTGCCCACTGGAGTGGTTGATGAATTGGTTTCCCAAACGGATCTACACCCATAGTTTGTAGGTAGACTTGCTTCGCGAACTCCAGAAATTTGTCCGTGCCCTAATAAATCTACTTTCGACATGCCCTAATAAATCTACTTTCACCTGTACCCCTTATAGTATGCGCGGTAAAACAATTGTTGCAGCAGGTTGTCTGCACGGTGACCTGGGTACCTGTTGCTTGTCCTTTCACGGTGGTGGCTGACTCGAGGTTCCAACCTCCATTGGTCGTTCTCCGACATACTGTTCTGGTCGGCTCGTGACATCCTCCACTTCTCCCTCTTATGGGTGTTCCGACATGGTTGTCTGTGACTCTTCTGGCTCAACCGCTTCTTCCTGATTTGGAGCCGTCCCATTGACTCTCGGGGCTTCTATAGGGTTTTTTGGTTTCACTTGACTGCCTACATTCTCATTCTGTCGACCTTGCCCTTGTTCTAGCCTATTGATGTCCATGTCCGTAGGTGTTGTGTGTTGGGTTTCCTGGTGTCGTGTCTGGTGATGGGATTTCGTCCACATTGACGACTTCTGGCCGCGACAATGGTTGATTTTTTCTTCGTTGCTATTGTGTTTGTGCTCTGGTCCTAACTCTGGTTTGTCTGGAAGTTTGGCTCGATTCTGCTTGTTTGGGTGGTGCCATAGTGGTAAAAGTCAATTGTCTGCCGAGATCAATGGCCTCTACAACCTCTGTAAGCTTTACAAATTTCACTCTCTATTGTGTTTGTTGTATCGCTCTCTGCCTCTTCCAATTTCGCAATAAGCTTTTCGCTCCCACGTCCTTACTTTGTGTGGGCATCATGTGAAGCTTGTTGAAGACATTACCTTTATTGCGAATTCAATGAACCTCTAGTTCCTTCATACTTGCCATTATTCTCCATCGATGTCTCCAGTTGGCGCAATTAATGCAGTGTCCTGTCAGTCATTTCTAGCATTCAATTCCATTGGCCTCCGTCACTTAGCACTTCTTTTGCCGTCTTCACCTTTCCCGCTTGTTTTCATGTTGAACTGACCGTTGGCCTTGTCTTCATCAGGCTCGTATTCCTAAGTGTGCGTGCTCCTTATCCTTCCAACGCACTGTACCTTTGTGGGTACCGTTTGATCTCCTGCTTCTTTTTATTTTTTATTTTTATTATTGGGCGATGACTTTCAAGTTATGGGTTGTCGACTATCCTTGTACAGCTTCAATCGACTCCCATTGATCATCCCTCTAAGTTCTGTGCCTCCTAAGTCCTTCAACTGTATAGCTCCTTCATCTGTGACAGTTTTTACTTCGTACGATCCTAACCAGTGCATTCTGAGTTTTCCTGGATGCTAAATGGATTTTTTGTCATACATCAATACTAAGTCTCCTTGATATGTCTGTCATGCCAAGCTTTGTCCCTTGCTTTCTGAACCTATTGGTGGAACCCTGTTAGGATCCTATCTTCCTCGATGATCATTAGTTGATTCAGCCTATCATGTACTACGCCTCATTCTGTCATGTGTGTAATCTCTCCTACGCACAGGCTGGGTACTAGAAATTCTAATGGTACCATTGCTTATTGTCTGTATACCAATTTGAATGGCATGTGTCTTGTCAATTTCTTGCATGTGGTCCTGTATGCCCACAATACTGTTGGTATTTTCAGGTCTCAATCATCCCTGTTGAGATTACAGATCTTCATCAGTGTGTTTTCCAGGATTTTGTTAAATGCTTCTACTGTTTCATTTGCTTGTGGATGATATGGTGTACTCTTTTGATGGTGGACTTCAAATTCCTTAGTCATAGCCTTAATAGTACGGTTAATGAAGTGATTTCCTTGGTCACTCATCAAAATTCTTGGGCAATCAAATCTATTGATCACTTGTTCAAATAGAAAGTGTGTTGTTGTTACTGCGCATCAATCTTTGACTGGTGTTGCTTCCGCCCATCTTGTTTGGTATTATGTCGCGGTGATAATGTACCTTGCTCTTGTCCTCTTTGATGGTGGGTTAATTGGTCCCACAAAGTATATTGCCCATTTTTCAAATACCTGCAACGTTACCTGTGGTCGCAGTGACATATCGTCCCTTCTATTGGGTTTACCAACCCTCTGACAAACATCACATCTCTAGCAGTACTCTTTTGAGTCTCTATGAATGATCAACCACCATAGTCCTACGCGCAATACCTTCTGCGCGGTAGCTTTGCCTGCGTAATGTCCTCCTGTTATTCCCTCATAGGGTTTTGCTAAAACCCTTGGTCTTTCATGTTCTAGCACATATCGTCTCAAGATGATATCTGCGCCCATTTTGTATAAGTGTCATGCGATCAACTGATATTCTGCATCCCAGACTACCAAGTTTTTCTTCTTCGTGGTGTTATATTCCTATGGTGCAGTACTTGTACTCAAGTACTAGATGATATCTGCAAAGTATTCATCGACGATCTAGACTGAAAATAACTTTATGTCCGAGAAGTTGTCCTCTAAGTTTGTAGGTTCTTTCCCGTTCGTGACCCTTGATAGGTGGTCAGGCCCTACATTCAATTTCTCTGGCTTGACTATTACTTCAAAATTAAACTCTTGAAATAGTAGTAACCATCGACATATTCTCCCCCCCAACATTGGCTTATTTACTAGGTACTTGAGGGATGAGTGATTGTAAATTTTAAACTTGTGAAGTAAAGCAATGTATATAGATTCTTAAGTAAAACATAATCTAATCAATGACTCATACACAGAGTACACAGAGATTTTATACCGGAAACCCTCAACCGGGAAAACCTTTCTTATATTCATTATATCGAATTTCACCATTCACCATACAATATATACAATGCTTTTAGAAATTTCGTAGATACCAAAACCCTAATCCCTTAATCCAAGATTAATTTAGAAAACCGCTAAAAATAGCAAAATCCTCGCAATTGTCGAATCTGATGCGTCCACACACACATGCAAAGAATATAACACATACCCAACATTCTCCCACTTGTTGTTTTCTTTACATCCAGGGGTCCAGGGGATTATATAGTCAACAATCCAGGGCATCAATGCCCATTGTTACTCTACACCAGGAGAACTTTTCTGTGCTCACAGACTTTGTCAATGAATATGCAACATTCTTCAAAGTGTCAACCTTTTCCAGAAACACCTTCTTTTACTCAACCATGTCTCTCACAAAGTGATACTGGACATCAATATGTTTTGTCTTCGAATGATAAGCTAGGTTCTTTGCGAGGAAGATTGCACCATGACTGTTACAATCTAATCTCACTACTTGTTGTACCAACCCAATGCTTGGACACAATCTTTGTAACCATACTGCTTCCTTGCTTGCATGAGTGGCTGCCATGTATTCAACTTCTGTAGTTGAGAGTGCCACTACAACCTGTCTTTTGCTCATCCAACTAATTGATCCTCCAAATAGGTTAAAAACATACCCACTTGTAGATCTTCTGCGATCCAGATCTCTAGCCCAGTCTGCA
>ML830923.1:20732-38168 GCA_009831015.1 Picea engelmannii | reverse complement strand
GAGAAATCATCTATGAATGAAACATAATACACAGACTTACCTAGTGATGGAACAGGCACAGGGACAGGTCCAAACACATCACTGTGTATCAATTCTAATATCCCCTTTGCTCTTGTAGCACCATATGAGAATCTTACTCGATTTTGTTTACCATATATGCAATGTTCACAAAAATCAAAAGCTAGAGTGCAAGTAGACATACCTTCAACCATGCCTTTACCATGTAGTGTTCGAAGGCCCTTTTCTCCAATATACCCTAGTCTTTGATGCCACAACATGGTCTTCGTTTTAGGAAATATATTGGTCTTGTCTTCTTTATTTGTTTGCTCAAGGACAACAAAACTGTTACACCCATTAGTATAAGTGCTTCCCAACAACTTGTACATAGTTCCACATCGAAATCCCCTCATGAACACCATTGCCCCTCGTACCATCTTGCAAGTGTTCTTTCCAAATACAGTATCCACTCCTGCATCATCCAACTTGCTTATAGATATTAGGCTCCTGGAAAGTTTTGGAATGTGCAGAACCATAGGGAGAGTTCTAATCTTTCCATCTTTTAGCAACAAATTAACCCTTGCACGTCCCAAGATTTTTGTTGTCGAGTCATCTCCTAGGAATACATCACCACCATCATATTTTTCATATTCAAAGAACCACTCCCCGTGAGGAGTCGTATGGTATGACGCACCTGAGTCGATCAACCATAAATCACGGTCTGCATGTGTACTTGTAGATGCCAGGTAAACATCACCTCCTTCTTCAGTGGAGGTTTTCGCCTCTGTGGAAGAGGTACTATCAGATCCCTTTGGTTTTTCAACCTTCTTAGACTTGCAATCTGTGGAAGAGGTACATTTCCTCAAATATTTTCCTGGAGACATAGATCTACCTGTAGATATAGATCTCCCCCCCGAAGACTTACCAAGATTCATGTCTTGGGTACGATCTCTTACAAATAAAGCATTTGTTCTATGACCATCCATGCTTTTCCACCTCATCTCTTCAGATAACAAGGATGCAACTACATCCTCATACTTCAATGTAGATTGAGTGGTACTACCTATTGCTACAACCAGATTATCCCAAGAGTTTGGCAAAGAACATAACAAAGTAATACACTTATCTTCTTCTGCAATTGTAATATTAATAGAGACAAGTTGACTTACTAGAGTATTAAAGGCATTTAGATGTTCTGTCATAGAATCTCCATCTTCCATCCTAAGATGATACAACTTCTTTCGAAGAAACAACTTGTTTACCAGGGACTTTGATTGATACAAATTCCCCAACTTATCGCATATTTCCTTGGCTATAGATTCTCCTGAAACATTCAACAACACTGAATCTGCCAGGAAGAGTCGAATAATACTCCTTGCTCTTTTGTCCAACTTCTCCCAATCTTCCTTCGACATACCAGTAGGTGGTGTACTGGTAGTTTGTGTACTAGTAGGTTGTGTACCAATAGCCTGTGTGCTAGTAGATGGTGTACCAGTAGGCTATGTACCGAGATCCATAATGATCCATTGTTCTTTGTGTACAAGAATGTCCTCCATCTTCAACTTCCATAGCTTAAAGTTTTTACCGTTGAACTTCTCTATCTCGATTCTAGAAGAGCTTGCCATTCCTCTTTCTACACTCAAATCACCACTGCAAAAGCTCCCACTAAACCCAGGTTTATCATAGACCCAAGATAAACTTGATCTATCAAGATCGAGCCAAACTCTCAACAACAAAGGCGTCCCTCTGAAGCCAAAAATGAGCTTTGATACCACATGTAAGTTTTAAACCTGTGAAGTAAAGCAATGCATATAGATTCTTAAGTAAAACAAAATTTAATCAATGGCTCATACACAGAGTAGACAAAGATTTTATACCGGAAACCCTCAACCTGGAAAACCTTTCTTATATTCATTATATCGAATTTCACCATTCACCATACAATATATACAATGTTTTTAGGTATTCCGTAGATACCAAAAACCTAATCTCTTAATCTGGGATTAATTTAGAAAACCGCTAAAAATAGCAAAATCCGCGCAGTTGTCGAATCTGACGCGCCCACACACACACATATGCAAAGATTATAACACATACCCAACAATGATTTGTGAACATCTTAAAATGTTTTCCCAGTAAGTAATGTATGAACTTCTGCAGTGTGTAGACCATAGCTAGGCCTTCCCTCTCTATAGTGTTATAGTTTTGCTATGATTTTGACAGTTTTCGGCTCGCGAATGCTATAGGATGATCCAAATCTCCTACTCATGGCTATGCTAAAATAGCTCCAAGTGCTATGGCTGATGCATCTACATGTACATGGAATGTCTTCTCCTAGTTTGGAAATACTAGTATTGGCGCGGTGACCATTTTTTCTTTCAACGTATCCAGATCGTGTTGACAGTCTTCATTCCACTGAAACTTTGTATCTTTCCTTTACAATTTCTCCATTGGCGTGGTGATCTGCGCATACCCTTTCATAAATTTTATGTAGTATCCCGTGTGTCCCAATGTCACTCTTAGTTGACGGCTTGTCTTTGGTGGTGGCAAGTTAACAATTACCACAATCTTTGCATGATCTACTAGTAAACCTTGCTTGCATACTATATGGCCCAATAGTATCCCAAACGGTGTTCCGAAGATACACTTCTTGATGTTTAATGAGATCTAGCACTGCCTGGATCTTTCTAACATCAGCCGCAAGACCTCTACATGGTATTTCAACATACTATAGACTGTCCAATTGTCCAAGTATACCTCTAGAAACTGGTGGATAAATTCCTTAAATGCAGTGATGACTACTCTGGAAAATATTGTTGGTGCATTCTTCAGTCCAAATGACATGATTGTGTAATGGTAGGATCCCCATTCTATAGCAAACGTGGTCTTGTATCTGTCTTCCCGTGCGATCTTGATCTGGTGGTAGTCTGAGAATCCATAGTGAATGAGTAGACTTCGTGTCCCCCTACGTTCTCCAACACTTCATCCGTGAAAAGTGTAGGGAACGGGTCCTGTAGGAATGCATCGTTCAACTTCCTCAAGTCAATGCATATTCTTATCCCACCTTTTTTTTTCTCCTAAACTACCATCGAGATTATCCATTATGATTCTTCCACATGTTCTATGATTCCGACTTCGAGCATTCTTTCAATCTTAGCTTTAACTTTCTGCTTATATATTGAGTTTAGACTGTATCATCATTGTCCAATCGGTCTTGCTTCAACTCTAAGTGGTATCTTCATTTCTTCTAGCTCTCCGGCTATGCCTTTTATTTCTGTAAATGTTTTGGGGAACAAATCACTATACTCACACAACAAATTTGTTATGCTTTCTACTATTTTCTCATCCCAGTAGTCTCTAATGCTGGGCATTTTGGGGGTTTCAACTGTCCCAATGTTGAATTTCTTCACCTTGATTGACAAAACAATTACTTCTAATTCGAGGGGTGGACCTTCCACTTTTCTTTCACCTTTTGCTTCCTTGATCTGAATATCACGCGGATCATCTTCATCTGGTGCTTCTTCTTGCACATGGTAACACACCAACAATTCTTTCATTGTCTCTCTGTTCTGCTATTGTTCCTCCGTTATGAGTTCGACTTCTGGTTTCTTAATGAATATCGCCCCTCTTATCTGCTTGAGTTCTACATCTATGTTGGGGTTCTCATGGTCGAATGAGAAAGTGATTGTAAAGTTTTGTTGCAATATCGACCAATTCGAAGTTCCTCTACGCAGTTTCTGGTCCGTATACGAGTTTGTTGGTATGCCCTCTAAAGTAAGTATGAAATGATGAGGCCATTCCTCTGGGGGTGTCATTTTCCACATCACTTTGCACTTTTCCAACTGTTCCGCTGGTGCTCCCTGTCCATCGTACTTCTGCTGTTGGTTGCTTCTCGATTCTACCCCAAACCTTATGCGCAATAACTGCTTGCATTGGTACCAATCCTTGATTGTTTCTTTGTGTCCACCCCACCATCTTTCATGTGTGGCCTTGAGTGCTATATCAAGTGCTAAGAGTCTCTGATTTTCTAACACTTCATCCTCATACTGTGCCAAGAATACTTATAGATAATTTACTCAATGGAAACTAGGTGGTTCCCTTATCACCATACCAACCCATCTTACTGCGCAGTCTATTCTTGCACATCTTCTTATGGAAACTTCGTGTAGCCTTTGTTTCCAGTTCTTTAGACCTGTGTATGAGTTTGTTGCACATGAATAAATGCTCCACCAAATGAGTATCCCATCTGCAGTTGGGTTTACGTAATCCTCATCGCGCGCAGTTGTTCTGTACAACTAGCTGATTTCCTATAAGTGAAAGCAAGTAGGCTCTACAAATATTTCCCCTTCTGATGGGTCTAATGGCACGATGACCCTGTATTCTCCTGACTCAAGTGTCATTTTTCGTGTCTTTAAGTTGATTATGGCCTGGTTATCAAACGCCCAATCCAAGACGAGCAATGTCAGATATGTGGTTGTGTCATCCACTATTTCAATCACTTCAAAGTCTTCTTTAGTGCGCACTCCATCGAGGTCTACTATTACTCCTTTTAGTCAACCAATTGGTATAACTTTGTGTTGGTTTGCTAGTTTCAGCTGAATGAGTGAGTATCCAAATGTGGGATCTCCCGTACATTGCCATGTCTTCTTGGGTAGTACATTAACTTCAAATCCTAGATCCAATATGATATCTCCCATGTTGAAATATCCTATGTTGGGATTCAACCTAAACTCCCTACTTGTTCTTATCCTTGTATGTAGGTGATTGACTGTTTTTTGTTCTAGTTTTCCTTCTGTCTCCATGCTACATATTTCTAATATATTTTGCAATATTTTGATAGAGGATGGATCATTCAATAGTTTTACACATGATTGAAAAAAAGCCTTTGATTGTACTTACTTGTCCTGGGGGCTGCATTCCTTTGGTATGATCCAACGATGGGGGCATCTCGTATTCTGGCTCTTCCTTGCTTTGCTGCATAGTTGAGGTCGACACGGTGTTTTGCTTCAAGAATTCTTGTTTGACTTGCTTAAATATTTCCTTCTTGTTCTGCACGTTGAACTGTCTCCTTGGTTCGACATTCTTCTTTACCCACTGGTGTGGTACTGGCTCTTGTTGGACTGCGTCGTTTCCTATTTTATCTCCTCTGTGTGTAACTATGTTGATGTTTCATCCTTCATCCCTCGCTTCCACTGAAATCCATTGAACGTTTTGGTTGTTTTGGTTCCTCTTTTCCTGGATCTTCCCTAGTAATGTAGGAAATTCTTCTGTGTCATTGTCCGATGCGCGACAATACATAGAAGTCGTTGGTGGAAGTGAAAATTCTCTTGCATAATGTCTCGGTTGTTGACAGTTGTGACATACCATTGGTCCTCCACCTCTTTCAAAGTCTCCTCTTGCTCGTCCTCCATCTTTGTAGCCAATTTGATCTCCTCTTAGCGCGTTATACGAAGGTGTCTGATTGTACTGCGAGGTATTGTACTGAGGTTGCGTTGTGTTGTACCGTGGATGTGCAGTATTATATGGTTGTTGCACAGTATTACACTACTGTTGCACATTGTTGTATGGGGCTGGAACTTGGTTAAACTTAGGTGCGGCTTTCCCAATCATCATTTATGCCTGCACCCTATATGCATCTGATGTCCTCTCTCGCATCAAATCCATAGTTCTACAATCTTTTTCATCATGGCCCACTGACTTGAAAAAGTTGCAATATGAACTCTTTTTGACTATCTAGTATTTCTGCATCATGGGGCAATGATATGGATCGTGGCCTAGTTTCTTACAGATTTCGCAACACATCCCTTCTATTGGTAACAGATTTGGCATCCCTGTTTCCATATACCGTGCGAATGTTGGACATTCATTCTTGTGGTGTCCTTTCATCCTGCATGTGGTACACCAAACAACTTCTCATTTGTCCTTACTTTTATTCTGATTTAGTTGGAACATTAAGTTATTCAAATCCTCCTTCAGCTCTTCGATGGCTAGATCCGTCTGCTAATATTGGTTTTCTTCCAGTTGCAGGGATACCTGCAGGGCCTCTGCCTCTGTCTGAAACTTCTGTTGTCGCAATGGGTATTTTGAGTGGGGTAGTAGTGAATTGACGAACAGGTGGCTGTGCTACATATCGATCATGAGATATTTAAATTTTCCTTGCAATCGCTTGAATCTCTGGTTAATCTCCCATACAAATTCTCCTAGCTTCCGTCTAATTTCTATCATCTCGTTCATGCATAGATCCTCTGAACTTGGCTACTGAAACTCATTTATCAACAATTTCTTGATGTCCACAATTGTTTTGGTTGTCCCTGGTGGATTGTTTGTAGCTAAACTCATATACCAATCCAGTGCATGATCCCTCAATGTAATCGCTAGTTGTGCAAGTTTATTATCTCCATTCGTGATCTGTTTTGCTTCCCAAATCTTTTCATTGATAAACAAATGTTTTTCCAGGTCCTCCGACGCTTCACCTTTGAATTCTGATAACCTGATGGTGGGATCATGTCCTGCCATCCTGAATGTTGAACTACTACCTTCGCGCGGTGTAGATACTTGACCAGTGCTTCCTGAACTGGATCCTCCATGTGTATATGTACTTCCTGCTATCTTTCTTCTCCCGAAATTCGATTGTCTAAACTTTGTTGTTCTCTTTGGTGTATTAGTCGCACATGGGTTTATGAGTTCCACACTCACATTAATATGGATAGGATTGCTGCCTTCTCTCTCTTTCTCTTGGACCTGTCGTCTTCTTCTCATATGTTGCGTGCAAGATTTCCTCAATCTGCTCCACAGCCTGAAGATACTCTACCTCTTCTGCATCACTTGCCAAGCCTTTCCTCGCAGCTACGACTCTCTTTTTGGTGTTCACCTTGTATTGGTAGGGTACTCCACTGCGCGTCTTTCCAGCTGTCGCCATGATCTGCTTGATTTGGTCATCGTCCATCATGATTGGGTCCAAGGGTTCCTCCTTATTTCCTTTATCCATCTCGCCTTCCATTTCTCCTCTTCATGTCAGTGATTCCCCCCTTCCCCCATGCACGCAAGGATGTTTAGTTGTCTGACTCCATTGTCATTACACCTTTGTTATATAGTAGTATCTTAATAGAAGTATACAACGATTTAATATACCTTCCTCAAGGCCCACGTAGAAACTCTTGTTCCGCTGCGCCGTACGACTTCGCTATTTCCACTACAAATTCTGTTATAAAGCCTGCTACAATACTGTCGAGCCAAAAATCTAGCCAAAAATCTACTACACGGTGAATTTGTTGTTCACCTGCTTTAACTGCTCAATCTAAACTGAGGTCCACTCTAACTGTCGGATCTAGTTTTTTGCGTGGTTATCCTTCAACCTCAATATCCATTCCTGCAATAAGTGTGGAAAATCATGGAAAAAGACTTCATGCAGATCCATAAAGACGTATTTCAGAAGATATTTGTGTGGTGTTATTTTAGGGTTCATGTTATATTTTTGCCCAAACTCCAGCTCTTTCATCTTCAACTAGCTTTTGATCTTTGCTTTTGTGGGATTCCACGGTCTCAACATCCACTTTTGGTGGCACATTCTTTTCACCTTCTCATTGTTTGATTCAATATTCTCTTGACTCACCTTCCGCAGGGCTTACAAATTTTCAATAGCTCCCATCTAATCAATCCCATCTAATCAATCCTATACTGTTCCAACCAATGGAAACATAACGTTTTGTTGGTTTATATGTTAACCAAGTTTACACCTTTATCTTGATTGACCCAGAGTTCATGTCTACTAAGGTTCCAACAAAGCCTCTAAAACTATCGACCCTCCTTGTAAATCCTAAGGCAACGCAACGGATAGAGTGCACTACGCAGTCTCACCCGAGGTAGTCTTAATGGGTGACTGCAATACTCAAGTGTTTGTAGTCTAGGATTGAGTGGACATCTGAGAAATATGCACTAAGAGTTATATTTAACTTATTTAAGCAATCAACTGCCATTCATGATTATGCATGGAATATAATCAAGTCTTTCATTCAACATGCTAATATCTACTTGAAAACTGTAAGGAAACACATGCATTCAATCACATAACACATGTTTTACCGTGGTTCACCCCCTCTTGGGCTACATCCACAAAGATCTGGCTCTTAAGCTCTTTTATTATGGTAGTTCCAACTACAGCACCGCGCGCTTTACAACTCCCCTCAGTCGGGTCAAGATCTATTATGAGGCGGACTAGATTGCACCAGGCTCCTCAGCCTGCGATCTAACCCTCAAGATCTACCCTCTTTACTCCTCTCCATCTCAACAACTTACAACATTAGGTCGTATAGAAAAATATTATGACTAGCTATCAAAACATGATTCCTCCTCAAGACCCCCTATATTCGCCTCTCTAGTCCTCTAACCCCTCTGTCTATCTTTTTCTATGAGACCTTGGTATCTATATTCATACATTTCTAGCTCACCATCCATTACAGTGTATTGCAAAAACCCTAACCCTAACGTTGTTAGGTCTTCCATGCATGCGTGCGTGTTGCTCTTCCTTCCAGCTGTCGCTTTCCTCGTGCATGTCTTTCTTCCCAAAATAGCCTTTCTTTCTGCTTTGACCTGGTTCCAACACTTGTCTAAGTTGATGAACGACCATGTGTGTCATGATCCTACATGACCCCCGTCCGCACCAAGCTTCCTTCTGACATTCTGAAATTCGAAGGTAAGAATGGCGAGGATCATGGTGATCACGTTACCACCTTTCACCTACAATGCTTTTTGAATTCCCTTAATGATGATTCCATTCGATTAAGATTATTTCAACGCACCCTCATTGGAGTCACTGCGAAATGGTATATATAGCTACCTAGGGGGGCATATGGGACCTTCAGTCAGATGGTGTTAGTCTTCCTAAACCACTTCCAATTGCCAGTTCGTTACGATGTTGGCCTAGAACTTCTATCGACTTTACGCGAGGACATAACCACTCATATATTGGATCATATCCAGGAGTGGCGTAGACGGAAGAGGTTGATTAAGACCTCCATACCCTCAAACTTTCTTTTAGAATGGTTCCTCAAATATTTGTAGCCTTCTATCTTGAAGGATGTTGCTACATCCGGGGTTACAACTGAGGAAGAAGCGATCTTCAAAGCCCAATAGTTAGATCTTATATACGCTGAGTCTGGGATGTTATACCACATTCTTTTGGATGCACCGAGGTCAACCTATGACCCTAGACAAAAGCCCAGAGCTCATGTAGATGACATTGTAGGTTCCATCAATGTAAAATCTGCAGACTCGGTGACAAGCCATTTGAAAGAGTTGTCTCTAAACCAGTCTACAGGAGGCCATCTTTGTCTGTGTCATCCAATCCCACTCAGTTGACGGATGTACATTCCATGCAATCATTGACCTCCCCAAATGGTAACCAACAACCAGGGGAGAATAAGAAGAAAGGACATAATAATAATCGTAGGGGTGGGAAAAATAATAATAAACCCAAGGACAATGGTAATAATGAGAAGACGAATAATAATGCTGGGGAGGGCAAGAAAGAAAGGCGTAAGGTGAAATTTCCCTGTAATCTTTGTACATACGACCACCTTACTCATTTATGCCCCAAAATTGTGGAAGCTATGAGGCTCTTATCTCTACTGCCCGCTGTGCTGACGAATCCTTTCCGACATAACCAACACATGGCTTCGAACTCCTAAAATGCTGGAAATGCGGCCGGTGGGAGTAAAAACTCGTTGTCTCAAGACGATGACTGTTTGTGTATCAATATGGTCAATTCTAAGGTTCATGTAGCCACCTGGTCTCACGATTATAGTTCTTCACAGGATATACCTGGTCTAGAATCTCCTCCACCTCCTTCGGAGACGACTTTACAGATCGAGAAACCAGAGCCACCGCCTCGTATTCTGAAAGGAGTACTCAAGCGCTCTACCCACAATCCAAATGATAGAGCCACCCAGAATTATTCTGTTGTTGAGGACCTGGGTCAAACCCCTTGTGCGATGTCAGCTCTGGAGGTACTCTAGACATGTCCTTCACAGAAGAATGCTTTGCTATCTACATTAGGAGCTCTAGACCCCTGTGGCTCGAAAGTTATCAAGTTTGACGTCACGGATGTGAAGCCTCACTTACCTTACGATGTGACATTCCAAATCCACATGGAGTACTCAAAGTATACCATCAAACATGTGGTTGTTGATGAAGGCACTGCTACATGCATGATGTCCCTGATCTGTTGGAAAGCTCTCGGCTCTCCGACTCTCTCTCAATTGCCGACAATGTTGACTACTTTTGACGATCATTCCTTCCGCCCTCACGATATTCTTCCTACATTTCTAGTTCAATTAGGTGGGAAGACGGTAGAGGTGGATGTCGATGTAGTTGATGCACCTCTTGATTATAACTTGTTACTAAGATGCAATTGGACCTATGTTATGACTTTTATCATATTGTATGTTTTCCACACTCTTTTTTTTTCACTCGATGGGAAGATCGTGACAATCGACCAGTTATCCTTTGCATATGCTAGCCCTAATGCATCTGTTGGATTGTCGATCCCCATGGGTGATGATTCTCAACCGACAACTGAGAATATCGGTGTCAGAATGTATTCATCCCTTATGGGTACCTTTGACTTCATGGCACCGATTCACCATGTTTACGCCATGTCAAGTAGGCCTGTGTCGTCAGAGAGGTTCGTTCCTTTCCACACTTCCTGTTTTAACAATTCTTGGACCCTACCTTCATCAACTTCGTTTGGTGAAGGTCAGTCGCACGCTGGAATGTCCATGCCACTATCGACAGTGGAGATTGTGTATCAAGTTTTTCTCGATTCTTTCGCCGATCCAGATCCTATTACCTTGTCGACGGACGAGGAGGATCCTATTCTTAAGCCTGTATGGACCGCTTCATTGTCTTGTTCACATGATTGCCTCGATGAGACTTTGCCTTCGGACGAAGCCATCATCGAAGACATGAATGGTTCTGACAAACCTTGGGA
Source organism: Picea engelmannii (assembly GCA_009831015.1). Taxonomy (NCBI): domain Eukaryota; kingdom Viridiplantae; phylum Streptophyta; class Pinopsida; order Pinales; family Pinaceae; genus Picea; species Picea engelmannii. Next base: position 27,184 of record ML830923.1, on the reverse strand, counting down.
TGATATACATCATTGCTCTTATTTTCTCCCAGAGTTTGTTAGAATTGAACAAGATGAATTTTGATCTACTTTGAGGAAGATAGTTGGTCAAGCCGTAGTTCCACTTGATACACATGAACTTTATGCCAAAGGAAATATCTCAAGTATCTCTCCTACCGTCACGATCAATATCTCTCGTACCCCTGGGAAGATTGAAAACATACATATCGGTGCAGATTGTTCGCAAGAAGAAATTCTGATCTACACCGAACTCTTCAAGGAATTCCGAGATGTATTTGCTTGGTCATATGAAGAGATGCCAGGGATCGACCCTCGTATTGTCGAGCATGAGATTAGAACTTTTTCGGATTCTAAACCTGTTCGAAAACATCTAAGAGTTGTCAATCCTTGGAGGGCCCTTACTATTAAGGTAGAGGTAGATAAACTACTTAATGTTGGCTTTATCTACTTGGTTCCCTTGACTAAATGGGTATCTAATCTCGTTCCTGTGAATAAGAAGCAAGGAATCATCCGTGTATGCATGGAATTTTGTGACCTAAACAAAGCATGTCCTAAAGACAACTTCTTGACACCTTTGATTGATCAGATTCTTGACGAGTGTGCGGGAAGTGAAGTGTTTTCTTTCATGGATGAATTTCCAGGGTATAACCAAATTCAAATTAAACCTGAGGATCAACACAAGATGACATTTATTTGTCCTTGGGGTACTTTCGCATAACGGAAGATGCCTTTCGCCCTTAAAAATTCCGGAGCAATCTTCCAATGTGCTATGACCTTCGCATTCTACGATCTTAAGCATATAGTCGAAGCTTACCTTGACGATCTTGCTGCTCATTGTCGTAAGAGAGCGGATCACTCTAAGGACATTCAACTAGTTTTTGAAAGATGTCATTGCTATAGAATCTGGTTGAACCCTCATAAGTGCATCTTTTGTGTTAGGTCTGGTCGTCTTTTGGGTTTTCTATTTTTGAGACCGAGATCATGGTAGATCCTTTAAAGGTTGAGGCAATACTTCGGTTGCCTCCCCCGTGCACTATTTGACAACTTCAAGGTTTACAGGGGAAAACTAACTTTTTACGTCGGTTTATAGTAAACTATGCCAATATCACTAAGGTTTTCATGCATCTTTTGAAGAAGGACACCTCTTTTATCTGGGATGAGCAAGCCCATGAGTCCTTTGATGTTTTGAAGAAATCCTTGGTATCGACRCCTCTGCTGAAGTCTTCTGACTACAATAGGGATTACTTTCTTTATKTCACAACATCTGAGGAGACGATTGATATGGTTTTGGTTCAGGAGGACGATGAGCTCCGCGAGAATGTCATCTACTATCTTAGTCCAAACTTAGTCGGTCCCGAGCTCAATTATTCTCACATTGAAAAGCTAGCTTTGGCTGCCGTTCACACAGTCCAACGTTTATGCCATTATATATTGTTTTGCAAGACTATTGTGGTTGCCGATGTAAATCCATTTCAATACGTCCTTACCAGGCGTGTCATAGGGGGAAAATATAATAAATGGATTGTCATTTTACAAGAATTTGATCTCGATTTCGCTTTTGCGAAATCCAAGAAATCACTAGTATTTGCGGAGTTAATATCTGACTTTCCACGATTATATGAGGATGTTATCCATGTTGATTCGTTTGCAAACGAACACATTTTCCTTGTCTCATCTTCCGACCCTTGGTATGGAGACGTCATTCTCTATCTTCAACCCTTGAAGTTCCCTCAACATCTCTCACGAGATGACTGACAGCGTGTATGATACCAAGCCAAGAATTACACTATCGTCGACGACACTTTGTATCGCTGAGGAATAAACAATATCCTGCATCGTTGTTTAACTCACGAGGAAGCCATGTCAGTCCCTAAACGATTGCCGTAGTGGGGCTTATGGTGGTCATCTATCTAGGCTTGTGACAACGCATAAAATTTTGCGAGCATATTAAGAAGTGTCACCCCTGCCAAGTGTTCACTCGGAAAATGCGCTCACATCCAACCCCTCCTCACCCAGTCATTACTGTCGGTCCCTTCACCAAGTGGGGGGTGGACTTTGTGGATTGCAACCCAACTTTGGCTGGGGGGAATCAACACATTATCATGGCCGTAGACTACTTTACTAAGTGGGTTAAGGCCATGCCTACAGTTAAATTCGACGGGAAGACTCCCACCTTCTTTGTATTCAATCAAATTATTGCCTGATTCGGTATCCCAAGTGAGATTGTCACTGATCATGGCAGTCACTTTCAGAACAAAATGATGGAAGAGCTAGCATCCAAGCTGAGGTTTAAGCATGGTCATTCTTCCCCTTACTCTGCCCGGGAAAATGGATAGGTAGAGGCCGTCAACAAGTCTCTCAAGACCATTTTGCAAAAAAATGTCAGCCATAGTAAGTCTGATTGGCACATTGTGTTATATCCCGCACTCTGGGCATACCGAACCTCGGTCGAGACTGCCATAAGATTTTCCCCTTTCCAGTTAGTACATGGTGTGGAGTCGATATTACCTATTGAATACGAGATCCCTTCTCTTAAGTTGGCAGTCACGCTCCTACCTGACACTTCCGATCTCGAGCGATGCCTTGTACACCTAGAGAGTCTTGACGAGCAGCGTCGAGACACCTCTCCGAAAATCGAGGCGAACAAAAGACGTGCCAAGGTCCAGTACGATAATTGTGTCCGTTTGTCCTCGGTTGTATGCTGAGGGTGACTTGGTCCTCTTATATGATCAAGCCAAAGAACCGTTGGGGGCAGGCAAGTTTAAACCCATGTGGCACGATCCCTATATTGTGCGACCTGTTTTAGAAAAAGGAGCCTACGAGTTAAAAGTTTATGAAGGGAATATGTTGGTCGAGCCCAGGAATGGGCTCTACTTGAAAATATATTATGGTTGAGCCCCAAGTTTGGGAATAACTCTTTGTATACTAATGTAATTTAGTGTATATATCTTTTCCCTTTCTTTTTGCCTTCAGCTTGCTTATTGTGTTTTCCCTTGGTTGGAAGATGTCAATGGAGTCTTTGGTCTACTTAGGATTTGCAGAGGGAGCCAATCGTCATACACGAAACTTGGCTTCCGCCGCTTGGGTGGTTTACTCACCCGAAAGTCTCCTGGTGTCTTCAGGTTACGTATGCCTAAGGCCATCCATGAATAATGTGGCTGAATGTAGCGCCGTTATAGAACTTTTTCGCGATGCTATCTCACATGGTATTCACTCTTTAGAGGTTCACCTGGATTCCCAATTAATAGTATGTTAGTTGAACGACAGTTACCACGTGCGTGATCCTACTTTACTCCAACGATTCTTACAGGTACATCTTTTAGAACGACAATTTGATTTTATTACTTATTATCACATACCTAGGAGTTCTAATTATGTATCTCATGCTTATGCTAATTTCGTTTTAGATTGGCATTTATCACATAACTAAAGCAAGGAAAACCATCTCATCAATGTACACATTGTAATATAAATAAAGTTGAAGATCCCTGTTTTATATATATTTCAAAAAATATGATGTTTATAGTACAAAATTCTGGCTAACACCCTCAATACAGTCGATAATACAAGATACATGACATCTACGCCTATGGTGTCGAATGTGTGTCATGATAACAAACTATGGGATTTGCGAAACGCCAAAAGAGTTGCACCCAAGCTCTGGGAACACCAACCACTTGCCGCTGCATGACCTCCGACAAATCCTCTACCTGAACCATCAAAATCCTATAAGGAAAATGAGACAGGTTGCCCTACATCTTTTGAAGGATTCTCTCTGCTTCTCCTCCCGCTGCCTCATCTCCTTGGTGCCTCTGATGATGTCGTGGAAGCCCATCCGACCATTGTGGACCTACGTCTGCGTCCTTGGTGGCAGTGGCATGTCAGGGTCCCCTCTGAAGTCGATCCCTGCATAGGGGTAGTCGTCCAGAGCAATGATCTGTCGCCTCCACCAGTAGAAGAAATCCTTGTTGTAGGGTGTGGGCACCCTACCTCCCCCCCTTTCATCTCATTACCTCGATCCACCATGCCATGGTTGGATTGCGAGGTCCTCTCAGAATGATCTCGACTCTAGGTCCCAAACCCAGAACCCGCTCGAAGAAAAAGATGCATAAGATAGAGGCAAACCCAAAGTTCCTCTTGTCACCCTGTTTGCACTCTGTCAATTGGCTCTTCATATTAGCCAGTAGTGAGGTACACCAATCTTATACAGTGGGTCTCAAGCACTCTACAGAATAGAACATGAGCGGCCTCGATGCCTGGTGCAATGAATCCGATCCCATGATCTTGGTCAACACGAGGACAACAATCTTGAGCCTGAGATTGTTTATCGCTCTGATGGGGAGTTGACTCCCGACCTTCTCGGTCCCTGCTAAACAATGAGCATCTATGTACTCCTCTATCTTCATCATGCTCCCAACTCCCAGGGCTTTGAGGTTCACCACCTCACCTCGATGCGATAACGTAGTCAAAAAGTATATATCCTCGACTTCAATCATTAATGGTTGCCCATCAAGGTTGAAGCTCTCACTGTCAGGATCCCAGTAACCCACGATCATCTCAAACAACCTCACCTGGGCCCTCATCCCTTTGAGTGCTCAAAATTTATACAAGTCGCATCTTTTCAAGGCCATTTGGGCCCCCAGATCTCGTTCCACAACAACATCTACCTCCTCGTGCTCCCTTTCCCTCCATTCTAGCACCATCCTACTAGATAAAAATCAAATTTTGAGTTAACAACCATAGAAAACATTGTTTACATACTTGTACGTAGGATGCTGCATTCACAGTCGCATATAGCGTTGAGTACACACGTCGTGTATTTTACATAGTCGAGTATAACCTCACATATATGCGACCCGATGAACTGTAGCCTGTGTACACTGAAATACTCAATTTGCGCCCTAATTTACTCAATTTTTGAAACCTAATTTAAAAATCTAGTCCACTAGAAAGGAAGAGGAGGGGAAGGGGAATTACTTGGTCCGGATGGTTTTTTATTTCGTCGCCCGACGCTCTCGCAATCACCAATTGAAGATCAGAGGTATTTTGGTCCAAGTTTCACTATTTGGGTAAAAAGTCAAAATGACATAGTAAATTTTGGTTTTGTTACTATTTATAGTAGTTTTTACCCACTTTCTATAGTCTCAAGTCATTTTTTCGCCTAATGGACTAATACAATAGTGGATTGAGTTAGTTTTTGTAGTTTTTACCAGGGATTCTTGTGGATTTCAACGATATGTTGACCGTTCGTAACGACGGGCATGTATTTTCACTACCCAACATATAGGATAGATATCCATTCCACCATGCACTTTTGCATTGTCCTATAACTGTTACTCATATGCCTTAGGTATGGAACCATTTGTTGCAACACAGAACCTTCAATTCTACTACAAGACGTGTCGTTATCAAGTGGTAGAGACTTACCAAACATGGGTACCCTAGTTAGATCCTCTGCTCCATTTGGTGCCCATGCAAATATTTTTTCCGTAGGACCGGGAGTCCCTTATAGCTAATATAGGACTTTATGTTGAGCCTCATTTCTCACTCATAAACATGCTGCCCTATACCTAGAGAACTCCCAAAGGGGTTTAATTTAAGCTCTTTTTCGACTCGTCTTCAAAAAGCGAAAAGATTGCCGAGTGAACTTGTCTCTTTCACTCTCGTAAATTGGAATTGAAAGGACGTCTATTTGGTACATGTTTATGGCTTTTTCAAACCAAGTAGACTGCGATTATGAAAAATGAATTTTTTTGTCGTTAAGTTGTGATTGCATCTCATGCCTTTGCTTGCAGTATTGAGCCTATAGCCGGTTCTCGCTTTGCGTTATAAACCGTTTGCCTCAGCAGTGTTGCATCCTCAACCAAGCAGAGCCTCGTTTATATCCTCTGCAATTTGACACCCTATACCCAGGAGGAAACATTTCCCTGAGTGTCCATCTCCCGCATGCATCTCCTTGCATTGAGCATAGGTATGTTCCACTGATGGAACTAGTTTTGCTTACTTGCGACATTCGTTTCCTCCTCTGTATCACAACATTCATTTGACTATGAAAAAACAAAAAAAAGATGGGCGAGAAGGGAGTATTATCTTATATTGGCAGCAATCGTGTCGCCTTTGAATAGAGTACAAAGTTATTGAGTCCATTTGTCATCATAATTTTGGGTTTAGCATGGCCTTAGGAAACTGAGCTCGTTACATAGAGTTTTCTCTACCGACTGGTTACTCTTCCAGTCCCTATGGAGAATTTAATTAATGCCACCTAAATCTCATGGTTTCATCATTTAGTCTATGCTGCCAGAGTCTTTCGTATGTCTCATGCTCTTGTTCAAAGGAAGTCTATCAACCTGTGTTGACCATTCCTCAGAAATCTTGACTTTGCATGTCGACCATACCCTCAGTTTGTCTCAGAATCACATGATGTTTGTAACAACCCTAGTTAAATAGTTGCA
>ML830923.1:0-10826 GCA_009831015.1 Picea engelmannii | reverse complement strand
GATTAATTAATTAATTGATTAATTAACACATTTAAGGTTTGGGTAAAGAATTAAAGGATTAATAACTTTAATTTATTTATTATAAAACTTTACATATGACAGGGGATAGGGTATTGAATGGAGGGATAAGGTAGTAAATGGAGGGATAAGGTGGGTGGCATTAAATGAGGGAGGAGGCGATGAATGGGGGGTTAGGAGGGGGCATAGGCCTTCAGGAGATGATTATGAAATTTTGGAGGAGGAAGCATTATTGAGAGGGAAGGGATGTATTTTCTGTGGGGTATTTTCTAGTTTGGTCTGGAGAGTTTGGGTGGACTATTACAGGGCTGCACCAGGTTGCTGGGAGTTTTGGGCTCGGGGGCCAGGAATCCTCACGGAATCCTGGAGGTAGGGAGCCAGACATGCTCTATTCCTAGCTGGCAGGGAGGAAGATTCGGTTTTGGGCAGAGTTTGGGCAGAGCAATAGAGAGGACAACTAAAGATCGGGAATTTAGCATCAAACAGAGGTATTTTTATTTATGTGTTCTCATGAATATGTGGTGAATATGTGGTTGTTACGTAAGCTTATTTACATGCTGTTAATAAATCTAATTTATGCTGAATAATAAATGATTATAGGTTATGATTAAATTGTACAGGATATAATATGTTTTTATTCATTATTTTAGCTTATGTTTTATAAGGCTTTGTGGGGACAGAGATCTTACAATGTAGTAGTCCTATCACGCACCCTAGTCCTACTTTCATCATTGGTAGTATCCTTGAACCCAACAATCAACATTTCATCATTGATCGTTGACTGGTTGGTTTCCCTTATGTTCGACGACAAGATATATATTCACACATTGGGATTCGTGCAATGTCTTGGATGCCATTAGCCTTATTGGTGGTTTCCTCGTCATTGTCAACAATTTTCCTCATTGGCTGCTATTCATAGGGTCTTTTTCATGTACCGCTTACACTTGGCACACGCGAAAGATGCACAAAGTTGTTGGTTCGTGAACATGTTCTTCGTCCGATTTCCTCCAAATCATGAAGCTCTTGCTTTGTACCTCGTGCTGAATGATGAGAGATGCCTTAATGCTCTCCTTCCAACGGGTTTCCTTCCATCGACTTCAGCTCATCTATTCTGGAAATGAGACCTAGATTCTTATGAGTACCTCGAGGCATGCAGTCATTAGTGGCAGGTTCTCTCACCATCGATAGTTGGGAATATATCAATGTCTCCTAATCGATGGATTCTTCAAGAGTTCGACCCCGACTCCTTTATTCACACTTGTAAGAACGTACTTGGTGCCTTGATACCTACTTTCATTATCAGTAGGTTGTCTCGCGTTTGTTAATGATATACCTCAATGACCGATAATCAAACAATGTCTCATTGTGTTCAACCTCAAACCCTTTATTCACATGATGTAGACTTGCACCTTTGGCGGATTGTGTAGAAGGATTGAAGACATCAGTATGTGGTCGCAACTTTCCTGAGCTATCTCTTCCTTTTCATTGGACCGGTACTTATATGACTTCAGTGATCATGGGAGATCAGATTGTACTCCATGGTATACATATATCTTCAGATTGATTTTGAGACTGGTTCTACTGGGCCTTGTTCTTGACTATGAAAGCCTATGGCATGTAACTGCATTTGTATTTACCTATTCATGGCCATGTACAATTGTTTGGTATATTTTCACATGGATCTGTAGTGTAATTCAAATTGGCAGCCATGTATGAAAAGTCAGTACATAATGTAATGAGCAACTAGTTCATCTAGCTAGTTCGCCATCACTCCACTTCTGGGTTTTTATAATGTATTTCAATCATCACAGATACTCCTCTAACCTCACACATTAGGGGAAATCTGTTATAGCAAGATTTGCCTCACCCTATGCAATCTTGCATAGAGGGCATTTTTCCATTTCCCTATGCAGACTTTTCATCCCTTTTTGCAAATCCCATAGCTAAAAAATACATTTTTCCACATGTACGCACCTTGCCTATTATACAACATGCGTATACGCAGGCTGCTCCACTACAACCCACATACATCGATATTTGTGCCCAAAAATGAAAAATGGTGTGAGGTTTCCATGTCACGACAGGAGATCAATGATCCTTGGTCTTCCATACACTGGAAACATTCCGACTCGTCCCTTCAGTTCCATTTGAAGGTTATAAATAGGCCAATTCTGAGCTATGGAAAATAGGAGAAATAATTCAACTTTGAGAGCAAAGTTACTCTGGAGAAATTATTCACTTCATATTGAGTTTGCATCCCTTTGTCCTTTAAGTTTGAACACAATGTTCAACCCCCAAACTCTTCCCTTATTGATTGAGAACTTCATTGTCTCTCTTCTATGAGCTTGCCTTTGGTGGAGGATTGAAGTGGTGGAGGCCCAGTTGGAAGGAACTTAGTTTCTCGGTTCCGAACCATGCCGACACAAAAGTCTGTAACTTTTTCACTTCTGCTGATCACATATTAATAGAAATAGTCTTTTCCCATCCAATTGATATCTTACAAATATTTGAATTATTATTCCATGGGCGTATTTGTCATGTATGTTAATGGATTATGCTATTGAATGTGCTAACATCACATATTATCACCATATGCTTGCTTTGATTGGTTGTTGAGGACTAGTTGCAAGTATATTGCTTTGGGTCAATTGCTCAACGATGGACTTCATTGAACGTCTGGACGAGGTAGGCCTTTTATCTTGTCTTTCTAGCATATTTGTTTATATAGCATACTTGAGGATAGAGTTGATTTCTGCAGTCATTTCCGTTTGTAGTGGTTTTCCCTAGCCATAGAGAGATTTTCCTTGTAACATGTCCTCAATTTTTGGTTGTAATCAGGCAAGGTGATTAGCTTTTCATTTATCACCAACAAACAATGTAGTCCCTTCTTGTGTAACACCTCATACTTTCTAAAGAACCTCTTCACACCTATGTCCATTACCTGAGATTTTTCTTTCAGTTGCAGCATGAGGCCTTTCTCTGTTAGGACCTTCTTAATTTCTAAGATAGTTTCAGTTCTATCTTCTATCTCCAGCTCCTCTAACTCATGTTTGTTTTTGGAATTTAGAAACCTGATGAGTTGTGGCTTCTGTTGGATTTTCTCAAAATTCTTCCTTAATGATTTCAATGGCTCCTCTGATTTTTAATGATTTCAATGGCTCCTCTGGCATTTTTCTCCATGATCAGTATGAACATTTCTTTTTTCTGGCTTTCAGTCTCAACTACCTCTTTGGTTTGTGAATCCTCTGTTGCTGGAAGCTTCAACTATTTCCTGAGTGATGCTATATCAACATTCTTCTTCTTTATTAACTCTTATGCTGCTTTAACATTGGATGGGTCATATCCAATCTTAAGAACTAATTCTTCTAATGATTTTATCCTATTATCTTTGGCAAAAGAAGAGATATTTCCAATCTTTAGTTGAGACTGGATATTAGTTGGTGATACCTACAGTTTGGAAGCTGTCATTGAGGTGTTTGTCAGGGTTAAAAAGATAATCTCCCCTATCTGTATGTGCATATCCATCTGATCAATAGGATGGACATCTTTTGCATCAAATTCAAAAGAAGTTTTCTTGTAATCAATTGTTGTCTTTGGGTAGGGGACTTGTGCTTGTAAGAATGCCATTTGCATTCTTCCCTTCTCTGTGTCAAAAGCAAACAACAGTCTATGCTGGGCAGTAGAAGTCTGTTTCCAAAACTGAGTGTAAGTACTAATATTGAGGAGTTCATTTCTTTGCTTGATTTCCTTATACTTGTCAAAAATATTTGACTCCTTTTCTCTATGACTTGATTTAGCTGTTTCTAGATTCTTTTGTGAAGTTGATGATGATGGAGATCTTGCAAACGCACTAGCTAATTGTGCCGAAGAGTGTGGTCCTTCCAAGACTATTGTAGATGGCATTTCCTCCCCTTTAAGAAAGCTTGTTGTAGGAATGATTTAGCCTTCTTCCTATATACTTGAAAATCATCTGCTGAGGCCTTTGTGATTGAATGGGAGTTTTCCTTCCTTGATATTTTCTCTATTTGCCTTTGAGGTGATATGGTATGTGAAGTGGTGGTGGACATAGGCTGTTCTTCTGCTTCTTGCAGAGCATTCTCTACCCACTAAACCTAGTTCATATATATTTCAATTTCTGGCCTTTGTGTGCACATATGGAGTGGTCTTATGGTTGGTCCTCAGCTTTGAAATGATGCCAAATGGGTCATATGACCATGTGAATCTTAGAGGAAACTTCATTTGTTTTAAAAGGAGGTCCGCTTCTTCACCTGTTGCTCTGCTATTGCAAATGAATGGTCCAATCTGAGTTTTGATTCTGAATTGAGACTTCTTGGCATGCACAAAATGAATGTCATATGAATTTATCATTTGACTTATGTACTCCAATGCAAAAATCCTCATTGGGAGGTATTTAGGCAGCCTGTAGGGTGGCAACTCACATCCATACACCCTAATTTCTGTATAATTCTAGTATAAATAACAATTACTTGTCTTGGCTTGATCTGTCAGATGTAAAACCTTCTGAATATCTTCACTAACCCTGGGTTCTGTACTGCTTCTCAACAAACAAGTAGCTATATAGATGAATTTATCAATGAAATCTTTCAAGTTGTACTCTGTTGAGTTCTTTCTCACCAATAGGGTCCAAAATATGACTGACTGTGGGCTTCCTTGTTCATTTAGTTTCTGGAGTGCGAAAGGAAACCTGTCTGCGTGATAGAATAAGAACATATAAACCAATATTGAAGAATATTTAAACATTCCTTCAGTTGGAAACTTCAGGAATTGTTCATGAATGCTCTTAGCCAAAAATTGACCGAAATTAAACTTCACTGCAACCTTTTTTGTGTGTGTGGAGAAAATGGACATAAAACCTAAAATATGTTCATCTACCCATTCATCAGAATAATAACTTAACATATATGAGAGCATGGATATAATCTGGTTAGCTTTCACTGTGAAAATGGTAGAAGGGTACGGTGGATTTTTCTTAGGTAATTGGGCATCTTTAGGGAGGAAAATCTCGAAAATCTGGGCTCTCTGGGGAAAGGTTAACTTATGGTATAATTCATTTAGGGCTTCAACAAAGAAAGGGGTAGTGGAGTAATTTTTGGGGATCTGTAGAATTTGGTTAATGATCTCAGGGGTAATTGTGAACAAAACTTCACTAATGGGAGAGACAATGGCTCTTTGGCTTGACAAATGATTTTCTTGACATTTGAGGATGAATTCAGGGAAAGTGTAAGTCTGGGGAAACATGTAAAGGGAAAAATTGGATTCCCAGAGTCCAATTTCATCGCTTTGGTCGAGGAAGATATTCTTCAATCAACAGTGTAATTCGAAAAAAATGAATTCACACTTCGACTCTACAATTTTGTAGTCTCTGTCTGCCAGGGGAATGTGATCTAGGTCAATCGGAGGGGGAAATATTGGGTTTTCTGAGGTGTCAACATACTTGCCTTTGGGAGCCATAATTGACAAATGAACAGTGAAATAGGTTGGCAGTGCTGTAAATACCGGGAAACATTTTCCTGTTGAAGGTGAGAGATGGCGGTGGCAGTTTGATAGATAGTTTGACACAGTCTTCACGGGTTCCAATCAACAAACGGTGTAATGGGGAAAAAGACGAGGGCTTTATACATGTAGGGATATCCATTAGGGCACAATATTGTTTACGATACAACTAATGATCATGGGGGAAACATTAATTGGTTAATGGATAGGAGGTGGGACATGTGTCAGGAGAGTGAGAGGGAGAGTATCGACAGGGAAAGTGAGTGGTATCGGGATTAGGTTAGGTGGATTTCAGAAGGGGGGCGGGTCGACGGTATATGGTAATCGATGGGGGGGTGAGAAATGATGAGGAGGCTCCATGTTATGTGGGACTAGAGTGGGGAAAACCACTTTTCGGACCCCCCTTCTGCCGATAAAGGTAGATAGGTTGGGGGGATTGGGGCGAGGTGAAAGCAAGTGAGGGTCGTCGATCGGGGAAAAGTTGATGCCACCATGGAAGATTTGCACGGGATTTATGCGCTACAAGACAAAACGTCTTGTCACCTTGCCAACTTTGGATAAAAAATATGCGCCACAAAGCAAAGTATTTGCTTTTGAAACCTTTACAATCTCCTTTATTTTTCTAAACTAAACTAACCTATTTTTATCAACTTAGGGTGCATTTTAATGTGCAAAACCTATTTAATTTTCTTTGAAGGGAAAATTCATCTAACCTATCTATCTAACTCATTAATCCAACTTAAACAATTGGATTAATTTATTCCTCTACCTAACTACTTTAGCCAAGATTATACAGTTTGGCTAAAATTATTCGCTAACCTAACAACAACAATTTAAAAATGTTTGATCATGGTTAGACTGTATGATTCAAACTTGTTTTTCTTTTGATGGGGTTTTCTTGTTTTTCTCTTTTTATTATTATTATTATTTTTTTCTTTTCTTTTCTTTTTCTTTTCTTTTATACTCTCTATTCATTTTCATTATTTTATCTTTTATCTTTTTCTTTTGGAAATCATTTGTAGAATGAAATATTATTTACAACATAAAATCATTGAAGGAGACATCTTCAATCACCCTCTGATACTATGAAATATAGGACTCTAGCAGTGGCTCCACTTGGGGATGGTGCTCTCCCTTTGAGGTGCCAAGAACCAGTGACCGGTCGCCTTGAATTATCTTCTCTGGTACTTTCTGCATCTAATTTGTTTTATTGTAGTTGTAAACACGGTGACAAATGATCAGGAGCTTAGGGCCTTCTCTTTAGGCTTCAACTTCTGATATGAGTCACCCACTCATGACAGTAGAAAATAAAATGATATTTACAATGAACTTGAGTGAGAACTGCTTCTAATCAAGTGAAAAATAGTGCTTGAGCATTCTACCATTGACAGGTCCATCTGGCAGATCTGCTCCATCCATATCCTTAATCAAGAATGCATTATTTCCTCTGTAAGCATGGATTATGTAAGGACCTTTCCATAAATTCTAAAATTTTCCATGCTTACCTTTCTCTTCTTTCCTTGAATCCCATTTCAATACGTTGTCTCCTATTTGGAAATCATTAGCCTTGGTTATTTTATCATAGATCTTCTTAATGTTCTCCTATATCACTTGAGTTTTTTTGTAAACCTCTTCTCTGGATTTCTGCAGCTGTATGGTTTGATTTATTCTCCTCTGGATGTCATTAGGTTTTGCTTGTACTTCCTACAATATTTTCATAACAGGGACACCTAAATAAGTGGGAAAGACAACATCCATTCCATAAACCAATTGGTATGGGGACATGCCAATTGATCTCTTAGTAGTAAGTTTGTCAGCCCATAATGCATTGACCAACTTGTTGTGCCATGACTTCTTGTTATCTTGCAACAACTTTTTGATGATATTAACCATAATTTTGTTGGAAGACTCTGCTAATCGATTCCCTCGAGGGTAATAGGCAACAAAGTGTCCTAAAGTAATTTGACACTTTCTACAAAACTACACCATCTTCTTTGATTTGAATGTTGTTGCATTGTTAGTGATGATCTTCCTGGGACATTCAAATCTTGAAAGAATGTTAGTTTCTAAAAATTTAACAATCACAACCTCACTTGCTTGCCTTGTAGGTACAACTTCAATCCTTTTAGTAAAATAGTCAGTGGCTGTAAGGATCCATTTGTGTTGGCTCGATGAAGGTGGATGGATTTCTCCAATGAAATCCAAACCCCATTGTTGAAAAGGAGTTTCAACTGATATCAGTTTCAAGGGTAAAGGCAACAGTTTCCTCTTGGCTTAAAAAATTTGACAGTTATGACATGAGGTAACTTTCTTATGAACATCTGCAAATAAGGTTGGCCAGTAAAAACCAGCTCTTAGGATCTTGTTGGTAGTATTCTTCCAGTTCAAGTGTCCACCACAATATCCTTCATGAAATTCCTACATAACTTTACCTGCTTCATCTTTCAGTAAACAATTTAGTAAAAATTCTCCAACATCCTTCTAATATAAATTTCCATCCAAAATACAAAATTTCATAGCTTTGAGTTTAAGAAGCCTAGCTTTAGTCTTGGTCAAACCAAGAGGAGCTTGTGAATGATGTAAAACAAAAATCAGATTTGCATACTAGGGAGAGGTTGCAAAAGCCTCTGTTACTTGTGGAGTCGTATGCTCTTCTTGTTCATCCAGTGCAGCTAGAAAATTTATATACAAAGCATGAAAATTAAATTCAACCATTAATTTAGCTAATCCTTGACCTTTAATGAGTTTGGTAGGTTTGATTTCAATATCATATTCAAGAATAGTAGCAATCCATTTACCTCTTTTCTCATCAGGACTACCTTGGGTCAAAATGTCTTTCACCACAGAGTTTGGGACATAAGCAATTATATGTGAATGAAGAATGTATACTCTAAAATATTTGATTTCTTTAACCAAAGAAAATGATTGATTTTCCATGATATTGCATTTCAGTGCAACATCTCTTAAGGCTTTACTAAAGAAAACAATAGGTTGTCATGGCCTTCATTATTTTTTTGCAGGAGTACTGCTATAATAGTATGCTCAAAGGCAAATGAGAAAATGAGGAAATATTTTGTGAAATCAGTGCTGATCAACACAAAGGTTTGTGTTGAGGATTGTTTTACTTGATCAAATGAATGTTTTGCTTCGAGAGTCCATTTTATTTTAGTTTCTTTCTTCAACATGTTTGTTATATTTCTTAGAAGTTCTGCGAGATTAGGGATAAATCTCCTTAGAAAATTTATTTTGCCAATGAAAGATTAGAGTTCTTTTATATTCCTAGGACGATCTACCATTTGAATAGCTTCAATTCTAATAGGATCAATTTTGATTCCATCCTTTGAGATGATATGTCCTAGTAGTTTGCCTTCTTCTAAGCCAAATAATGTTTTCTTTGGGTTGAGGGAAATTCTAAATTTCCTGCATTTTTCAAAGACTCTTCTCAGGTGGCGCAAATGTTCTTCATCTGTTTTTGAAAAATAGTGACATCATCAAGATATATGACTATGAACCTGCCCTGTTCATCCACAAAATAAATATCCATTGTTCTTTGAAATGTAGCTCCAACATTCGTTAAGCCAAAAGGCATTTTCACATACATGAAAGTACCCCAAGGTGTAGTAAATGTTATTTTTTCTTGGTCTTCAGGATGGACTAAAACTTGATTGTAACAAAAAAAACCATCTAATAGAGAAATTATACTGGATCCAACCACCTTCTGCAAAATGTGATCCATTTTAGGCAAAGGGTAGTTATCTTTAGGAGAGACTTTATTAAGATTTTTGAAATCAATGCAAAGTCTGATTTCTCCACTCTTTTTCCTAGTTGGAACTAAATTTGATACCCACTTAGAAAACATTAATGGGACAATGATCTTGGCATCATATATCTTTTTGACCTCTTTTTCAATCAGAGGCATCAACCTTGGGTTCATCCTCCTAAGTTTACGTTTAAAAGGCTTTTGGTCTTCTTTTATAGGAATTTTATGCTGTGTAATGCTGGTGTCATAAGACTTCAAATATTCATAACTCCATGAAAAAACATCTATGAATTCTTTGAACAAGTTTATGTACTTCTGCTTTTTAGCAGGGGGTAAAGATTTAGACAATTTAATCATTTTTGGATCTTGTTTAGTTCCTATGTTACAGTCTTCAACTTCCTTGCCAGTAGGTTCAATTTTAGGCTTTTTGGCTACATAATTAAAATCAAACAACTCCTCTAAGGGGACAAACCCTCTAGGAAAAACATTATCTTTCAATTGCAATATTTCCATTTCTTCTTGTGTTTGATTTATTTCTTTTGATTCTATCTCATCCACACTTTCTTCTTCATCATTAAAATATGCATCTATATTGGCACACTCAAATTCATTCTTTGATTATAAACAAATTTCAATTTGTTCATCATTTACAAAGAATTGCCAATATCTAATGTTATTTAGGACAACTGGTTTGTTCTTTACTTCAACTGTGTATTGGTGATTAGGATGAAAAGGCATTTTGCAGGTGTTTGCTTAGGTAGCCAAACCATCAGCTAGAATGTTCTGGTCTCTAGGGATGGCTGATAAGTCATACTCAATAAAGCATTCTAGAAAATCTAGGACAACATTCCTGTAAGCTCTCAATATTGGGTGTTTAGCAGAGTATTCACCTTTGATCTGTTTTATTATCAGTTCAAATTCACCACGAACTAAAATTCTCTTGGCACCAAGCTTATTTAAAAGTTGTAACCCTAACATTAAGGCTTCATATTCAACTACATTGTTGGTACATTGGAAGTTTAGCTTATAGGAATGTCCTTATGAATGGTTGGTTCTTGAATTTGAGACCCATACACCTGCTCCTGAGCCTTCCTTACTAACAACCCCATCAAAGTCTAAGTTCCACAGAGGTTGATTTTGTGTATCAAGTTCCACCATAGTTGTTTTGTCTTCTTCAAGAACTGTTTTGTTTTCTTCAATGTTATAAACATCATTTTCTAAATTGGCAATTTGTTTCTCCATGTCTCCATCATTGTACAAAATAAAAGAATCAAGGTCCGAATGAACATAATATAAGGGATAATTCACTCTCAAATAATCCCAAATGGATATTCGCTCTAAATACTCTTAGCCCTCCAGACAAGCATTCAACAGGCCTTAGATCAAACTTTTCAAAAGATGAACCTTGCCATCCAAGAAGAATGTCATACAAAGATCAACAACATTTACATCATGTCTGAATATGTAATGATCCCAAGCCAAATTCTTTCTTGGAATCACTAACTACTACTAATTTATTGAGTTATTAAGTGCA
>ML830922.1:43577-76023 GCA_009831015.1 Picea engelmannii | reverse complement strand
TTAAACAAACTAACTAAAACTAATTATTAAAACAAACTAAACTAATCTAACTAACTATATATATACAATCTACTAACTACTAACTGAAATATATCTTATTCACAAAATGTACAATATCTACAATTTACAGATTTGAATAAAACTTGAAAAACTCATTTATGTTCTGCCCTAAGACAGCGAAAGATATTTTTTGTTGATTTTATAATTTTATAAACAAGAAATAGAATAGAAAACTAACTAAACTAAACTACTAATAAATATACTAAACAAATAAATAACAAATTGACCTGGAAACACTTTAGGTTTGTCCTATGTATGATGATTGTTTTAGCATATTGGAGGGAGGAAACCCGCACCGAATTATCTAGGAGCTTCTCGTAAACGATAGCTGCAGTGCTGTACAAGTTTGATTACAGGACAAACAAGACATAAAAATAACAACAATCGTATGATTTATAAATCTCTACAATTAGATAAACCTGTTTGCAAAGATCTATACTTAATAGTTCAATTGATGAAGAAGAGAAATCTGTCATTCATAAGCTGAACTAAGTAATTGTTGTGTTTTTTTTTTTAAATTAGTGAAATAAATCAGACATGGATCACATTAATTCAATCATATCATTCTACAAAAGACTATGATAGCTAAAGTAGTCATTAACCAAATGCAAATTGATAAGCATAAACATGAAACAAAAGATTGATATTATGAAAAGCGAAAGCTGTAGCAGAACATCAACTTCTGTCTTAGTTAGTATTAAAAATCCATAGCCTGGTTCTCCCACAAGTGAGGATGATACTTATTACACAAAATAATAAGTATTTAAAGGTTTTCCACAGGGTAAAACCTCCCTGTGGAAGTTATAAAAATGTTTACATAAAATATGGGAAGATATCCCAAACTTGACTGAACTAGGAAACTAAAATAAAAGTAAAACATCCAAATATCCTCTAGATTGTCCATCAAATCCCATGCAATTCAAATTTACCTGAAAAGGACAAAAAATGAACAAGTTAGAAGGATCTTTTATTAATAAAATGATAAAAATCTAATTCTATAGACTAGCTACAGAATCATGCGATTCTGTAGCTAGTCTAAATAAGATACAGAATCAACATTGAAATTAATCAAAAATATTTTAAAGAATTCCATTTAATTGACATCCAATAGACATTTGAAAACAAATCAATTAATTTGAGTTTGTTACAACATTCGAAATCAAACAGGATTCAAATCAATTAAATGACTACAAAGATAGGCATACTCTATTTTGTTTATTACCTGAAAGTCGGGTGACAAAATCATATGGAACAACAATGCGATCATTTCATAACAAATCGAATTCAACATAATCAAAACAAATGGTAAGCAACTGTTACGCTGCCTTGTCAACAGGAAATATGAATTCGACAAGATCACTTTCAAATCATAATAACTGTTTTGACATAGCAAATGACTCATGCCACAAGTAGATTAACTCGAGATGGTGCAAAAATCAATTCGAATAAAGTCGTAACAGGATCGATTGATAGCAACAAAATTCGTAATTTGTTATTGAAAGTTGGGCAAACAAGATTGATTGTCTTTGATCGAAATCGTTCCAATCAAACGAATTATAACCGGGTTTGACCAATTCTTTTTACACATTTAAAATCAAACAAAGCAACAATTACAATCGGAATCCAATTCCTAAAAATGATCGAACTAACAACAACCCACTCAAGTGAACCAATCGGCTGGGTTTAGCATAGTCATTGCAAATCATAATCGTTGCATGATTCGGGTGTATTTTCACAGGTTTAATGAGATCATTGTTTTTATAAAAACAAAGTAGTTCTTTCCAAATTAAATTGAACAGAGTGGTACTCATGATTTGGAAAATCATATGACACATCATATTGTAACAACTACACTCCCAAAATCATTTACCAATCACAACATACGAATCATAACGAGATTGAATCCAAGCATAATCATATTCTAAATTGAGCATGAAAACTTCCTGTTCGGAGTGGATACAAAACGAATTGAATTGAAAACACACCATTAATTTCATTACTTCAATCAGACAAACTTAGCAAAGGAAATCCAAATGAAAACCATTCAAATCCAATAAAAATCTATGAGCAAATCGTATATCAAATCGAAATTCCTTTTATTTTTAGCAAAACGAAACCATGTATAGAATGATCACCGAATGACAAAGGCATTTGGATGAGAGACTGAGCTATTTAAAAACAGAATTAAAATCATTATATTAACCTTGATTATTCACAAAACAAAAATGATATCAAATTTGCATACATGTATAGTGACGAGACGGCTTGATTATGCCAATTTGGAGTTGACAACGGCTGTGGCTGATTCCACGTTTTTGAAAAGCATGGAGCCAGTTGTATTTTTCTTTTTATCAGTTGCTTGGAGCTGGTTTCTTTGATTGGTTAACACTGCAATATGATCTTCCAGCGATTGAATTTTCGATTGGAGTATGGGAACATCAATGTAGTATCGTTCCAACTATAAATCGCATTGGTCACAGGATGACTGTGTGGGTTTTTAAAGAGCAGGAGAGGGTTTGGTCAAATGGCCGAGGGTTTCACGAGGAAATTTAATACCAGGGTAGCTAGGGTCGTTCCTTAGGCAGGGGGGAAGATTTGACATGAAATCATAAGGTGGCTCGGGACATAAACCCTGCGAATAAGGGTACTCGCTGGCTAGAAAATTTTCTACATCAGAATCAAAATCCTCACTTAGGACGATAGGCTTTGACTCATCAGAGGGTTTAGGTTTGTTCCTGGCCATCCATGAAATCAAACGAGCATTCTTTTTACCCTTAGCATTAGCAGTAGGGTTTGCCTTAGGCTTTTTGCTCACAGGTCTTTTAATAGTCTCAACTTTCTCAATAACAACGTCGGGTAAGTCAACACCAGGGTCGGTCGAGGGTTTAGGCAATAAGACATGGAAAAGCATAGGTGGCTTGGCCTTGGTTTCATTCACCATAGGATTGTCAACCTGTATAGGGTCCGAGTCATCGAAACCATTTCGAGCGACGAAAGCGCTCCAACTATCCCCATGCAAACTCAAATGATAAACAATGATAATTTTGATAAATCCATGGTGGAACAGGTTGTTGTCAGCCTTCCTCCTTTTAAACTTTTTTGACATTTTATATAGGCTGTGCTGAAAGTAAAAGGGAATATTCAATGAGTATCCCATAAAATTCATTAGCAAATGCAGTTGTTAGAGGAAAACGAGTCTGTATCGACCTTCACATGTCACGAACTGTTTGACTACCATCAAAGTATCATGCCATTGTGTTTTAAGTGCAGAGATGGGAATACCTCTATCACAAGAAGTGACTTTGTGCGAGAGGAACAACAGTGTCCATGGCACCTCCTTGACCTTACAATTTTTGAACCAACGCTGGCCTGTGGCAGGTAACCCTGTGGCAGAACTGATAAATTTCTCATCAATTTCAAACTGTATGTCGCCCACCTTGGCTCTACAGCCATCAAAAGTCATGGAAAACTGTTGTGCTACATAGAGATTAAAACCCTCAAATCACTGCACGAAGGTGAACCATCCATTATCTTCCAAGTCTTTGCGGGAATTTTGAAACATTAACAGGGCTTGGTTGCCATTTGGCTCGATTCACACGACTGGTGCCATGGAGCCGAACACATGGTAAGCCGAGGGTTTGGATCATAACACACACAAGAGTAGAGCTACCCGAGCTAACAGAAGTGAATGGGAATAAGGGATAGGCATAAATGCCAACATGTGAGGGTGGTGGAGTTTATCTCTGCCATGCAAAATAGTAATTGCCAAAGTACAACCGCCGATTTACATAGCTGTTCAATCCATAATAGTAGTTCAACAATCAAGTCATGTGCCCAACTAATGAAATCAATGTATAAACCAATGCATGAAAACATTATGCCATCATTTTAAACATCCGACATATAAATCAAAACCAAAATCAATTATGCGCCAATGTACCAGCTCACATAATCAATAGTTTAACCAATGTGCCGATGGGTATTCATATAATCAACAAGACAATAGTTATAAAAACGCAAACATAGGCATTATATTAAAAAGATATATATGAAAGATTTAACCATAACACCCATGTATCTCATGAAACCAAAAGGTCAAGTAGATCAAATAAAAATGCCAATCCAAATATTAATGTATTGCAGACTCAATGAAACCAATTCACACAATCAATATAAGAATGTCCAATGAGCATAGTTCGAAAGTTCTACCAGCTACATAATGATACATAAAAGGTAAGTGCAATAGGCATATCAAAAAAAAGATAATGACAATTCAGATAGTGATTCCAATGTGACTTCGAAAGATTAAGTTTTCATGCTTACAGTCATGAAAAAAAAACTCAAATAAGTGTGTAAATGTCGCAAAAAATGAAAATGTTGTTTATTTGAAAATTGCGACGAAAAATTGATGTTTGAAAGACATAGGTGTAGGCAGCTTATAAGACAGTGGAAAAATGTGAATTGGCTGCCAACAATGGCGACACATTGGTAGAAGCAGTTATCTCTACAAAAGGCAGAAATTCAGATTAGGACAACAAAGATAATTTCAACTCAAAAATAAAAACCAAAAAAATTGTATAAACATCATCATTAACCAACTATTCCAGCAGTATTTCAAAAGATGAAAACTGATAACAATCTTAAGATCAACCAGTCACAATATTAAAGATAAAACCTCCAATACTATTGGCATAGCCATTGCTACCAGCAAGCATCCATAGCCTCGACAGGGTTGCCATTTAACCCACTCTGACATCTGTATCCTATCAAGAAGTTCTGGATCAGAATAAAGGACATTAAAGAGGTTTCTTTTTTGCAAATTTTCATATACCCGACATTGCTTCGCTGCCAGCGGGAGTGTTGAGTACCCCGAAGAAGTTTTCTTGGCACCATGCATGCATTTACCGGCTGCCAGCAGACCTGTTCAGTATCCCGACAGGTTTACAAGCACTTCCCATAGCTCTTTTTAATAATTTGTTTTCTTTTGTTTTTCATAGATATATAGCTGAGCGGGGTGACGCTGAAAATCATGATTTTTTAACATATTTTTCAGACCTCATCAGAATTTTTTAGGACTATCCTTTATTTAGATCCAGAGATGTTTTGTTGACAAAAACAACTTCCTAAGACTGGGAGACATCTTCTGATTCATTCCTTTACGGAAAAGGGACAGCGTAAAAAGATTATAGATGATCATGATGAACTTTACTCAGAGATCGAAATCGGTAAACTTCTTTCAAACAACAAACTTTTCCAACATAGATGTATATTTCAGAAACAAACCATTGATGTTTATACAAACTTTCAGAAGTTATTTCAGTGAAGGAAATTTCTATTGTATTTTTCTGAATAGTTCAGCATACAGGTATGTGTATTTCCAAAGACACAAACTGATAAATTCAGATGCAAATCAAAAACAGAAAGCAAACAAAAATGCAAACAAAAATAAAATATATACATAATATACAAGGGTAGTCATCAAGAAAAGTATCTCTTCAGGGCTTGGCCATTCACCGTATAGGTGTCAAGCTGCCCTTCAAGATTTTTCAATCGAAAAGAACTAGGACCCAACTTTTCAGCAATTAAAAATGGTCCAAGCCATTAGTTTTGAAATTTTGTGTGCTGTCCCTTTCTCTCGTGTGGTTTGTCCCACTTCAAGACGAGATCACCTACTTCAAAAATCCTATCAGAAGCAGAATTAGAATCGAACCAGATTTTAACCAATTGTTGGTGTTGATCTAACTTACGTTTGGCTTGGGCTCTTACCTCTTCTAGCTTCATCAAAGCGTTAATTTGGTTTTCTAAAGGGGGACAATCTTCTTCTTGGACTTTTTGCGATAACTTAAGTGAAGGAAGAAGAATGTGAGGTGGCAGAATTTCTTCTCTACCATAAACAAGAAAAAGGGGGGAGTTATCTATAGCAGCTTTTGGCATTACCCTATTAGCCCATAGTGCGTTTAGCAGCGCATTATGCCAATTTTTGTGATTTTAAACCACGGTTCTCTTGATAATCTTAATCAAGTTCTTGTTTGTTGACTCTGCCAATCCGTTACCCTGGGGGTAGTAACTAGCAGAATACTTAAGCTTAATTCCTTTTTCCAAAGCGAACTCACTCATCTCAAGAGAAGAAAAGTATGAAGCGTTGTCAAAGACTAAACAGCAGGGATACCGAAACGGGTGATAATATTCGAATTTAGAAAGGCGATTACCTGACTGGTGTTGACAATTCTTAACGCAACAACTTCAGACCATCGAGTAAAGTAATCTTTGGCTGTCCCAATAAAATTGTGTTGTTGCGAGGATGGAGGGTTCATTGGACCTATGATATCAAGTGCCCATTGTTGGAAAGGAGAATCTACTGAAACGGGTTGCAAGGGAAAGGCTGGTTTTTGTAACCGCCACGATGATTTTTGACAGATCATACATTTACGACAAAACGCATGGGCATCTCTAAAAAGCGTGGTCCAGTAGTAACCGGCTCTTAAAACGTTATGAGCAGTGGTGTCACCACCGAAATGGCCACCATCTTCTCCTGCATGCAACTCTAGCAAGACTTTTTCTGCTTCGCCCTTTTCAAGACAACGCATCAGTACACCATCAAAACTTTGACGAAACAGGATACCATTAACTAGATGAAAGGAGGTAGACTTTATTCTCAACGCTCTTCTTTTGGCGGGGTCAAGGTGACGAGGGGATGACCCATGTTCAAGACAAAATATTATATCATCGTACCAAGGACTAACAAGGTTTTGTGCGCAATAGATTAAACTTTGATCGCTTTGACCTAGGTTTGAAGTATCTCTCTCTTGTTGTTGTCCTGCTTCTGAATCGGCAACTAACTTTCATAACCCTTAACCTCTCACTATCTGAGTTGGGGTGATTTCTAGGTTATACTCCTACAAGGAGGTGACCTAGTTGGCTCTCTTTTCTCCTAGTTCCTTCTGCACTAACAAGTTCCTTACGGCAGGGTAGGGGACAATGACTTTCATCCTTGACTTTAAAAGATAGGACTAGAAGTGCTTAACTGCTTTGAAAATAGCATAGGCTTGCCGATCTACCACTGGGTAATTAAGTTCAGCACCTTTGAAAGAAGAGCTCATAAAGGCAATGGGTACTTCATTGTTCTAGGCATTCTTTTGGGTTAGGACGGTTGCATAGGAACGGTCGGAAGCTAAAGTGTAGAGTGTAAAGTCTTGAGAGAAATCTGGGCTCATGAGAGATGGAGCGTCTATAATGGCCTTCTTTATCGTGTTAAAATCTTGATTTTCTGTGAGTCTGTAGTGATATTGGGTGTCTTTCTTAATCAAGTTCTACAAAGGCCTGACCATTTCGGAGAAACTGTGGACAAATATTCTCACGAAGTTAATTTGTCCTAAGAAAGACTGCATGGATTTTTTGGAGGTAGGAGGGAGAAGTTTTGCGATGACTTGAGTCCTTTCGGGGTCAATAATCATCCCTTCACTAGACACAATGAATCCTAAGATTTTACCCTATTCTACTGCAAAGATGGACTTTTTGGGGTTCAAGGAGATGCCGTATTTACGACATCGCAGTAGAACGGCTCGTAAGTGAGCTAGATGATCATTTTTGTTTTTAGAAAATACAGTCACATAATCTAAGTAAACTATGATGGAATGATTGATTAAGCCTCGGAAAGAAATATCCATTGCTCTCTGAAAAGTGGCGCCAGCATTAATCATTCCAAAGGGCATTTTACGATAAGCATAAGTTCCCCACAGGGTACGAAAGGTAGTTTTTAGTTGGTTTGGTGGAGACATCAGTACCTGGTTGTATCCAGAGAAACCATCTAACAGGGGTAGTCTCTTGGAACCAGATACCTCTTGAAGGATCTGTTCCATTGGGGGGACAGGATAGTTGTCTTTGTCAGACGCTCTATTGAGGTTTTGGAAATCGACACAGAGTTGGATTTCCCCATTTTTCTTCTGGACTGGGACAAGGTTAGAAACCCATTGAGTGTGCCTAACAGGAAAAATTATCTTAGCATTTAGGACCTTATTCAATTCTTTTTGAATGGTCGGTTCGAGTTTGGGGTGCATTTTCCTTAGTTTTTGTTGGAAAGGTAAGGTTTGAGGCTTCATCGGGATGACATGTTGTATGATATTGGGGTCGAAAGTTTTAAGGTCATCATACGTCCATGCGAAGACATCTTTAAATTCTTTAAATAATTTAACAAATGAAGCTTTTTCTTGTCAAGAACATCCCAAGCCTAAGCTAATGCACTGAGGATTTTCATTAGTTCCTAAGTTCACTTTTTCATAAGACAACGAGGAACTATTGGTTTTACAATTGACCATCTTTTTAAATTTATCTTGAAAATCATAAAACTTTTCTAATCTAATTACAAATTTTGGGATCAAGTTTACCATATCCGATGAAGATTCAGGAGTTCTCGGATCTGGTATTACTGTGAAATCGCACAAATTGTCGTCATGTGTATGTTCATCTATCACCACGCCTTGAAAGGTTTCTTCCATGTGCAGAAAGTTAATAATCTGCTGATCGTCGTCAAATACTCTCCAGTTCATGATGTTGTCGGGAATGGATGGCCGAAACAACAGCTCAAATGAGAATGCGTCTGGGGACAAGCCTTCTGCAAGAAGAAGTTTAGAAGTTACATTAGCCAATAGATCTGCTTCAACATTATTTAATCTAGGAATGGAATTTATATTGAAAGCAGAAAATTTATTCATTAAGTTCCATACCTCAGACTGGTATCTTTTGAGATGCGGAGACAGACAGTGGATAGAATCTCTTACCTGTCTAACCACTATTTCAGAGTCGCCAAATACAACCAGGTTTTGAATGTTCATATCTAGATCTTTTCTAAGACCTTGTAGTAAAGCCTCATATTCTGCAGTATTATTAGTACATTCGAATTCCAACCTACATGCTATCAATGTTTTGTTACTTGCCAGATCGATAATGACGTAGCCTGCTCCGGGTCCCTCTTTGGAATTTGACACATTGAAATACAGAGACCAAATTTGGTTTGCATCGGGTACATGGGATCTTTGCGTGGAAGATGTTGGCTGTGCATATGCTACAATCTCAGACTGTTGTTCTGGATTGGTGATAGGTGAAGCCTCGGCCATGAAATTGCCGAAGAAGGTATCCATCCCTTGTACTTTAGGTGAATCATCAGGAGGTGTGTATGGTTCATTGGGATCGTTCAGATATGTGACCGTGAACTTAAGGTAACGCTCATGATTCACCTTTATTCTATTAGGCTTGTTGTTCTCTGGAAGCCATAGATGAGACCAATCTGTTGTGAAATAACCGTGCAGTTGCTCTGACCAGTCCCTGCTTAAAAATAAACCATACACTTCTGGAATGTCCACAACAATTATATCAATAACTTGATTGACCTTGGGGTTAGACGATAATCTAATAAGCACATTCTTTAGTTCGCCTATAACTTTAACATTTGTCCGATCAAGTTGTATGATTTGTAAAGTCGAGGGTTCAACTTCAGCGTTTATCTTTTGGAAAACAGACCAAGGCATCACATTGGATGATGCCCCTGAGTCTACCATACAATTGTGCACATTTCTATTGAGGATCTCCAAAGTTAATAGGAAAGGAGGTACATTCTTGCGAGTACTAAGAGTGGTAGCTTGTGGCTTTTTACTTGCAGTTTCTAAGGCTACTTTATGTACATTATTTACATTATTTACATTACTTACATGAAGGCTTCCTTTATCTTGAGGATCAGGATTATTTTTAGTGGAAGTCTTCTGAGGGACTTTGTTTTGCACAACCTTATTACCATTAGAATTACCATTCTTGCCGTTCTCTGAAATATTTTGCAACATCTTTTGTAACAAAAATGGAAACTTCAACAACTCATAAATAGAAATGTTATCCCTTAGCTTTTTAAGATCTTCAACAACATCATAATTTAAGTTGGTGCTAACATTACTCTGTTTAGTTTCGGCTAATTTAGATTTCTTTGGAGGCGAAGTTGTTGTATTTTCGGAAGAAGGTTTTTTTGCTGCCTTACTCCTAGTGTTATAAGGATGAACTGTCTCGAAGTTCGCTTGGAATATGCTATCCCAGAAGTGTCCCAAAATGTTTGGAGAAGACTCTTCTTCTTGAACTGTCTCTTGTTCAACTACCTCCTCAAGAGTCTCACGAGGCATGAAGTTATCTTGGGCTTCTAGAATTGTTTGAAGAGCACATTGCAAACTTTCTAGATTAAGGCCTTTGGTGGTTGGGTTAGGTTGGTTGGTAGGAAAAGGCTTCCAGAACGGGGGTTTGTAAGGTCCTTTACTCGAGGAAGCTTCTTCGATCGACCTTTTCAAGTCTATAACTTGATTAGACAGTTTTTGAACAACTTTAGTTAGGTTTTCCAAATTAGACTTTTCAGGTTGTGTTTTACTTTGGGTGGGTTTGGGGAGTATTTCAATCTTCTTTTTGGAAGAAGAACTAGTCTCAGTTTCATTGCTAGAAGAGTCTTTAAGACTAAGTATGTCTTTTTCGATCTGGCTGGCCTCCGCAAAGGCTTCTAACAACATGGATTTCTTGGATCATTTAACCCAAATAGCTATACTCTGATTCAAAGATTTAGTGTAGTAATATATTATAAGACTCTCAGCAGGCATGGAATCCACAGGGATTCGGTTTTTGAGTGTCAAGAATCTTTGATTAAAATCTTTAACTTTTTCTTTTGGGTTCATTTTTAAGCTAGAAAGATCCATGACTAGGACTTCTGGAGGCTTACCATCTCCTAACTTTTCCAAAAAGCATGACTCAAACTTTTACCAAGACACGATGGTATGGGTTGTTGGGAAAAGTACCAAGTGGATGCATTGCCCTCGAAAGTATAAGGGAACAACCTACAGACAACATCTTCATGTTCGACATTGCGGAGTCTTATGGCTAACATGAATTTTTTAATGTGATCTTTAGCTATTTGTTTTGAGTCAGGATCAAACCTGGGAAGCCATTTCTCCGGGTGCTTAGGTAGAGGATGCTGAGCTCTAGGTACAACTACGACATCTTGGTCAAGCCAAGGTCTAGCAAGGTTGTTTTGATTTTCCATTGGGGTAGTGGTGTGGAAGGCTGAGAAGGTGAATTGCCTTCATTAGAGGAATCTCCTCCAGAAGAGGAAGGAGATGATGGAGGTGGTGAAGGAGGTATCCTAGATCCTCCTGCAGCAGGATTTAAGGTTGGATCTGTGGGATTCACAGTAGGATTAGTGTCACCTAATTGTTCTCTGATCTCAGAGAAGTTCAAAGGTTGGCTCCACGGATGGTTTGGTTGCCTCAAACGGGCTAAGGCACTATGTGTTTTAATAAGAGATTGGCATACAATCTCTTGTATGTCACCACCTGTACGATTAGGGGTTGCTAGCTCAACTGTGATCTGCGGATCGTCGGTTGAAGTAATTGTTGTTTGAAGGGGAATATTATCGTGTGAACGGATTATAGTCACTATAAGTGAGAGATTAGGGGGTGGAGGAGTCTTGCAACCACCTCGTGCCATTAATTAAGTTCAGGCCCTCCTTCTAGCGCCATTTGTTGACGAGCGAACTCGACCGTCCGTCAACTGAGAGAGTGGAACCGGTCCGGGGTTATCTAATAACCCAAGTCGTTTGGGATGAACCACCCTGATGGGTTTAGCGGCTCCATTAGCCGATCTAAGGTCCTAAGAAAACAAAATAAAAAAACTAATCTAAACTAACTAATATAACTAAAACTAATGAAACAAACTAATAAACTAATCTAGCTAACACTAACTATTAAACAAACTAACTAAAACTAATTATTAAAAAAAACTAAACTAATCTAACTAACTATATATATACAATATACTAACTAATAACTGAAATATATCTTATTCACAAAATGTACAATATCTACAATTTACAGATTTGAATAAAACCTGAAAAACTCATTTATGTTCTGCCCTAAGACAACGAAAGATATTTTTTTGTTGATTTTATAATTTTATAAACAAGAAATAAAACATAAAACTAACTAAACTAAACTACTAATAAATATACTAAACAAATAAATAACAAATTGACCTGGAAACACTCCAGGTTTGTCCTGTGTATGATGACTATTTTATAAGATCGGAGGGAGGAAACCCACACCGAATTATCCAGGAGCTTCTCGTAAACGATAGCTGCAGTGCTATACAAGTTTGATTACAGGACAAACAAGACATAAAAATAACAACAATTGTATGATTTATAAATCTCTACAATTAGATAAACCTGTTTGCAAAGATCTATACTTAATAGTTCAATTGATGAAGAAGAGAAATCTGTCATTCATAAGCTAAACTAAGTAATTGCTATGTTTTTTTTTTTAAATTAGTGAAAGAAATCAGACATGGATCACATT
The DNA here is from genome assembly GCA_009831015.1 of Picea engelmannii. NCBI lineage: Eukaryota > Viridiplantae > Streptophyta > Pinopsida > Pinales > Pinaceae > Picea > Picea engelmannii. The sequence continues at coordinate 63,592 of ML830922.1, read as the reverse complement.
AATTCAATCATATCATTTTGCAAAAGACTATGATAGCTAAAGTAGTCATTAACCAAATGCAAATTGATAAGCATAAACATGAAACAAAAGATTGATATTATGAAAAGCGAATGTTGTAGCAGAACATCAACTTCTGTCTCAGTTTGTATTAAAAATCCATTGCCTGGTTCTCCCATAAGTGAGGATGATCCTTATTACACAAAATAATAAGTATTTAAAGGTTTTCCACAGGGTAAAACCTCCTTGTGGAAGTTATAAAACTGTTTACATAAAATCTGGGAAGATATCCCAAAGTTGACTAAACTAGGAAACTAAAATAAAAGTAAAACATCCAAATATCCTCTAGACTGTCCATCAAATCCCATGCAATTCGAATTTACCTGAAAAGGACCAAAAATGAACAAGTTAGAAGGATATTTTATTAATAAAATGATAAAAATCTTATTCTATAGACTAGCTACAGAATCATGCGATTATGTAGCTAGTCTAAATAAGATACAGAATCAGCATTGAAATTAATCAAAAATATTTTAAGGAATTCCATTTAATTGACATCCAATAGCCATTTGAAAACGAATCAATTAATTTGAGTTTGTTATAACATTCGAAATCAAATAGGATTAAAATCAATTAAATGAATACAGAGATAGGCATACTCTGTTTTGTTTGTTACCTGAAAGTCGGGTGACAAAATCATATGGAACAACAATGCAATCGTTTCATAACAAATCGAATTCAACATAATCAAAACAAATGGTAAGCAACTGTTACGCTGCCTTGTCAACAGGAAATATGAATTCGACAAGATCATTTTCAAATCATAATAAATATTTTGACATAGAAAACGACTCATGCCACAAGTAGATTAACTCGAGCTGGCGTGAAAATCAATTCGAATAAATTCGTAATAGGATTGATTGATAGCAACAGAATTCGTAATTTGTTATTGAATATTGGGCAAACAAGATTGATTGTCTTTGATCGAAATCATTCCAATCAAACAAATTATAACCGGGTTTGACCAATTCATTTTACACATTTAAAATCAAACAAAGCAACAATTACAATTGGAATCCAATTCCTAAAAATGATCGAACTAACAACAACCCACTCAAGCGAATCAATCGGCTGGGTTTAGCATATTCATTGCAAATCATAATCGTTCCATGATTCGGGTGTATTTGCACAGGTTTAATGAGATCATTGTTTTTATAAAAACATAGTTCTTTCCAAATTAAATTGAACATAGTGGTACTCATGATTTGGAAAATCATATGACATATCATATCGTAACAACTACACTCCTGAAATCATTTACCAATCACAACATACGAATCATAACGAGATCGAATCCAAGCATAATCGTATTCTAAATTAAGCATGAAAACTTCCTGTTCGGAGTGGATACAAAAAAAATTGAATTGAAAACACACCATTAACTTTGTTACTTCAATCAGACAAACTTAGCAAAGGAAATTCAAATGAAAACCATTCAAATCCAATAAAAATCTATGAGAAAATCGTATATCAAATCGAAATTCCTTTTATTTTTAGCAAAATGAAACCATGTACAGAATGATCACTGAATGACAGAGGCATTTGGATGAGAGACTAAGCTATTTAAAAACATAATTCAAATCATTATATTAACCTTGATTATTCAAAAAACAAAAATGATATCAAATTTTCATACCTGTATAACGATGAGACGACTTGATTATGCCAATTTGGAGTTGACAACGGTTGTGGCTGTTTCAACGTTTTCGAAAAGGATGGAGCCAGTTGTATTTTTCTTTTTATCAGTTGCTTGGAGCTGGTTTCTTTGACTGGTTAACACTGCAATCTGATCTTCCAGCGATTGAATTTTCAATTGGAGTATGGGAACATCAATGTAGTATCGTTCCGACCATAAATCACATTGGTCACAGGATGACTGTGTGGGTTTTAAAAGAGCAGGTGAGGGTTTGGTCAAATGGCTGAGGGTTTCACGAGGAAATTTAATACTAGGGTAGCTAGGGTCATTCCTTAGGCAGGGGGGAAGATTCGACACGAAATCATAAGGTGGCTTGGGACATAAACCCTGTGAGTAAGGGTACTCGCTGGCTAGAAAACGTTCTACGTCAGAATCAGAATCCTCACTTAGGACAATAGGCTTTGACTCAGTAGAGGTTTTAGTTTTGTTCCTAGCCATCCGTGAAATCAAACGAGCGTTCTTTTTACCCTTAGCGTTAGCAGTAGGGTTTGACTTGGGCTTTTTTCTCACAGGTCTTTTAATAGTCTCAACTTTATCAATAACAACGTCGGGTAAGTCAACACCAGGGTCAGCCAAGGGTTTAGGCAGTAAGACATTGAAGGGCACAGGTGGCTCGGCCTTGGTTTCATTCACCATAGCCTTTTCAACCTGTATAGGATCCGAGTCATCGAAACCATTTCGAGCGATGAAAGCACTCCAGCTATCCCTGTGCAAACTCAAATGATAAACAATGATAATTTTGATAAATCCATGGTGGAACAGGCTGTTGTCAGCCTTCTTCCTTTTGAACTTTTTTGACATTTTATATAGGTTGCGTTGAAAGTAAAAGGGCATATTCAACGAGTATCCCATAAAATTCATTAGCAAACGCAGGTGGTAGAGGAAAACGAGTCTGTATCAACCTTCACAGGTCACGAATTGTTTGACTACCATCAAAGTATCGTGCCATCGTTTTTTAAGTGCAAAGATGGGCATACCTCTGTCACAAGAAGTGACTTTGCGCAAGAGGAACAACAATGTCCATGGCACCTCCTCGACCTTAAAATTTTTGAACCAACGCTAGCCTGTGGCAGGTAACCCTGTGGTAGAACTGATAAATTTCTCATCAATTTCCAACTGTATGTTGCCCACCTTGGCTCTACAGCCATCGAAAGTCATGTTAAACTGTCGTGCTACACAGAGATTAAAACCCTCAAATCACTGCACGAAGGTGAACCATCCATTATCTTCCAAGTCTTTGTGGGCATTGTCAAACATTAACAGGGCTTGGTTGCCATTTGGCTCTATTCGCACGATTGGTGCCATGGAGCCGAACACATGGTAAGCCGAGGGTTTGGATCATAACACACACAGGAGCAGAGCTACCCAAGCTAACAGAAGTGAACGGGAATAAGGGATAGGCATAAATGCCAGCGTGTGAGGGTGGTGGAGTTTATCTCTGCCATGCAAAATAGTAATTGCCAAAGTACAACCTCCGATTTACATAGTTGTTCAATCCATAATAGTAGTTCAACAATCAAGTCATGTGCCCAACTAATGAAATCAATGTATAAACCAACGCGCGCAAACATTATGCCATCGTTTTAAACATCTGACATATAAATCAAGACCAAAATCAATTATGTGCCAATGTACCAGCTCACATAATCAATAGTTTAACCAATGTGTCGATGGGTATTCATATAATCAACAAGCCAATAGTTATAAAAACGCAAACATAGGCATTATATTAAAAATATATATATGAAATATTTAACCATAACACCCATGTATCTCATGAAACCAAAAGGTCAAGTAGATCAAATAAAAATGCCAATCCAAATATTAATGTATTGCAAACTCAATGAAACCAAGTCACACAATCAATATAAGAATGTCCAATGAGCATATTTCGAAAGTTCTGCCAGCTACATAATGATACATAAAATGTAAGCACAATAGGCATATCGACAAAAATATAATGACACTTCAGATAGTGATTCCAATGAGACTTCAAAAGATTAATTTTTCACGCTTACAGTCGTGAAAACAAAATGCAAATAAGTGTGTAAATGTCACAAAAAATGAAAATGTCGTTTATCTGAAAATTGCGACAAAAAATTGATGTTTGCAAGACATAGGTGTAGGCAGCTTATAAGACAGTGGAAAAATGTGAATTGGCTGCCAACAATGGCGACACACTGGTAGAAGCAGTTATCTCTGCAAAAGGCAGAAATTCAGATTAGGACAACAAAGAAAATTTCAACTCAAAAATAACAACCAGAAAAATCGTATAAACATCATCATTAACCAACTATTCCATCAGTATTTCAAAAGATGAAAATTGATAACAATCTTAAGATCAACCAATCATGATATTAAAGATAAAATCTCCAATACTGTTGGCATAGCCACTGCTTCCAGTAGGCGTCCATACCCTCAACAGGGTTGCCATTTAACCCACTCTGACATCTGTATCCTGTCAAGAAGTTCTGGATCAGAGTAAAGGACATTAAAGAGGTTTCTTTTTTGCAAATTTTCATATACCTGACATTGCTTCGCTACCAGCGGGCCTGTTCGGTACCCCGACGAAGTTGTCTTGGCACCATACATGAATTTACCCTCTGCCAATAGACCTATTCAGTATCTGGGTGGGTTTACAAGAACTTCCCACAGCTCTTATTAATAATTTATTTTGTTTTGTTTTTCATAGATATATAGCTGAGCAGGGTGATGCTGAAAATCATGATTTTTTAACATATTTTTTTAGACCTCATCAGAACTTTTTAGGACTGTCCTTTATTTAGATCTAGATATGTTTTATTGAAAAAAAAAACTTCCTAAGATAGGGAGACATCTTCTGATTCATTCCTTTACGGAAAAGGGACAACGTAAAAAGATAATAGATGATCATGATGAACTTTACTCAGAGATCGAAATCGGTAAACTTCTTTCAAACAACAGACTTTTCCAACATAGATGTATATTTCAGAAACAAACCATTGATGTTTATACAAACTTTCAAAAGTTATTTCAGCGAAGGAAATTTCTATTGTCTTTTTCTGAATAGTTCAACATACAGGTATGTGTATTTCCAAAGACACAAACTGATAAATTCAGATACAAATAAAAAACAGAAAGCAAAAAGAAATAAAATATATACATAATATACAAGGGTAGTCATCAAGAAAAGTATCTCTTCAGGGCTTGGCCATTCACCGGATAGGTGTCAAGCTGCCCTTCAAGATTCTGTAATCGAAAATAACTAGGACCCAACTTTTCAGCAATTAAAAACGGTCCAAGCCATAAGTTTTGAAATTTTTTGTTCTCTCCCTTTCCCTCATGTGGTTTGTCCCACTTCAAGACAAGATCACCTACTTCAAAAATTCTATCAGAAGAAGAATTAGAATCGAACCATCTTTTAACCAATTGTTGGTGTTGATCTAACTTACGTTTGGCTTGGGCTCTTACCTCTTCTAGCTTCATCAAATCATTAATTCGGTTTTCTAAAGGGGGACAATCCTCTTCTTGGACTTTTTGCGACAACTGAAGTGAAGGAAGAAGAATGTGAGGTGGCAGAATTGCTTCTCTGTCATAAACGAGAAAAAAGGGGGAGTTACCTATAGCATCTTTTGGCATTACCCTATCAACCCACGACGCGTTTAGCAGCGCATTATGCCAATTTTTGTGATTTTCAACCATGGTTCTCTTGATAATCTTAATCAAGTTCTTGTTTGTTGACTTTGCCAATCCATTGCCCTGGGGGTAGTAACTAGAAAAATACTTAATCTTAATTCCTTTTTCCAAAGCGAACTCGCTCATCTCAAGAGAAGAAAAGTATGAAGCATTGTCAAAGACTAAACAGTCAGGGATACCGAAACAGATGATAATATTCGAATTTAGAAAGGCAATTGCCTGATTGGTGTTGACAGTTATTAACGCAGCAGCTTCAGACCATCGAGTAAATTAATCTGTGGCTATCACAATAAACTTGTGTTTTTGTGAGGACGGAGGGTTAATTGGACCTATGATATCAAGGCCCCATTGCTGGAAAGGAGAATCTACTGAAACGGGTTGCAAGGGAAAGGCTGGTTTTTGTAACTGCCCCGATGCTTTCTGACATATGATACATTTATGACACAAGGCATGGGCGTCTCTAAAAAGCGTGGTCCATTCGTAATGAGCTCTTAAAACCTTATGAGCAGTGGTGTCACCACCGAAATGGTCACCAGCTTCTCCTGCATGCAACTCTAGTAAGACTTTTTCTGCTTCGTCCTTTTCAAGACAATGCATCAGTACGCCGTCAAAACTTTGACGAAATAGGATACCATTAACCAAATGAAAGGAGGTATACTTTAGTCTCAATGCTCTTCTTTTGGCGGGGTCAAGGTGATGGGGGGATGACCCATGTTCAAGACAAAATCTTATATCGTTGTACCAAGTACTAACAAGGTTTTGTGCGCAATAGATCAAAATTTGATCGCTTTGACCTAGGTTTGACGTATCACTCTCTTGTTGTTGTTCTGCTTCTGAATCGGAAACTAACTTGCATAACCCTTAGCCTCTCACTATTTGAGTTGGGGTGATTTCTAAGTCATACTCCTGCAAGGAGGTGACCCAGTTGGCTCTCTTTTCTCCTAGTTCCTTCTGCACTAACAAGTTCCTTACGGCAGGGTAGGGGACAATGACTTTAGTCCTTGACTTCAAAAGATAGGACCGGAAGTGCTTAACTTCTTTGAAAACAGTGTAGGCTTGCCGATCTATCGGTGGGTAATTAAGTTCAACGCCTTTGAAAGAGGAGCTCATAAAGGCGATGGGTACTTCGTTGTTTTGGGCATTCTTTTGGGTTAGGACGGCGACATAGGAACGGTCAGAAGTAAAAGTGTAGAGTGTAAAGTCTTGAGAGAAATCTGGGCTCATGAGAGATGGAGTGTCTATAATGGCCTTCTTTATTGTGTTAAAATCTTTATTTTTTGTGGGTCCCTAGTGATATTGGGTGTCTTTCTTAATCAAGTTCTGTAAAGGCCTGACCATTTCAGAGAAACTGGGGACAAATCTTCTCACGAAGTTAATCTGGCCTAAGAAAGACTACATGGATTTTTTGGAGGTAGGAGGGAGAAGTTTTTCAATGACTTGAGTCCTTTTGGGGTCAATAATAATCCCTTCACTAGACACAATGATTCCTAAGAGTTTACCTTGTTCTACTGCAAAGATGGACTTTTTGGGGTTCAAGGAGATGCCGTATTTACGACATCGCAGTAGAACGACTCGTAAGTGAGCTAGATGATCGTTTTTGTTTTTAGAAAATATAGTCACATCATCTAAGTAAACTATGATGGACTGATTGATTAAGGCTTGGAAAGCAATATCCAATGCTCTCTGAAAAGTTGCGCCGACATTAATCAATCCAAAGGGTATTTTACGATAAGCATAAGTGCCCCACGGGGTACGAAAGGTAGTTTTTAGTTGGTCTGGTGGAGACATCAGGACCTGGTTGTATCCAGAGAAACCATCTAACAGGGATAGCTTCTCGAAACCAGATACCTATTGAAGGACCTGTTCCATGGGGGGGACAAGATAGTTGAGGTTTTGGAAATCAACGCAGAGTCAGATTTCCCCATTTTTCTTCCAGACTGGGACAAGGTTAGAAACCCATTGAGTGTGCCTAACAGGAAAAATTATCTTAGCATTTAGAAGCTTATTCAATTCTTTTTGAATGGTCGGTTAGCATTTGGGGTGCATTTTCCTCAGTTTTTTTTGGAAAGGTAAGGTTTGAGGCTTCATCGGGATGACATGTTGTATGATATTGGGGTCAAAAGTTTTAAGGTCATCATACGTCCATGCAAAGACATCTTTAAATTCTTTAAATAATTTAACAAATGCAACTTTTTCTTGTCGAGAACATCCCAAGCCTAAGTTAATGCACTGAGGATTTTCATTAGTTCCTAAGTTCACTTTTTCATAAGACAACGAGGAACTATTGGTTTTACAATTGACCGTCTTTTTAAATTTATCTTGAAAATCATAAAACTTTTCTAATCTAATTACAGATTTTGGGATCGATTTTACCATATCTGATGAAGATTCAGGAATTCTCGGATCTAGTATTACCATGAAATCACACAAATTGTCGTCATGCGTATGTTCATCTATCACCACACCTTGAAAGGTTTCTTCCATGTGCAGAAAGTTAATAATCTGCTGATCGTCGTCAAATACTCTCCAGTTCGTGATGTTGTCGGGAATGGATGGCCGAAACAGCAGCTCAACTGAGAATGCGTCTGGGGACAAGCCTTGTGCAGGAAGAAGTTTAGAAGCTACATTAACCAATAGACCTGCTTCAACATTATTTAATCTAGGAATGGAATTTATATTGAAAGCAGAAAATTTATTCATTAAGTTCGATACCTTAGACTGGTATCTTTTGAGATGCGGAGACAGATAGTGGATAGAATCTCTTACCTATCTAACCACTATTTAAGAGTCACCAAATACAACTAGGTTTTGAATGTTCATCTCCAGAGCTTTTCTAAGACCCTGCAGTAAGGCCTCATATTCTGCAGTATTGTTAGTACATTCAAATTTCAACCTGCATGCTATCAATGTTTTGTTACCTGCTAGATCGATAATGACGCAGCTTGCTCCAGCTCCCTCTTTGGACTTTGACCCGTCGAAATACAGAGACCAAATTTGGTTTGCATCGGGTACATGGGATCTTTGCGTGGAAGTTGTTGGCTATGCATATGCTACAATCTCAGACTGTTGTTCTGGATTGGTGATGGGTGAAGCCTCGGCCATGAAATTGCCAAAGAAGGTATCCATCCCTTGTACTTCAGGTGAATCAACAGGAGGTGTGTATGGTTCGTTGGGATCATTCAGATCTGTGATCGTGAACTTAAGGTAACGCTCACGATTCACCTTTATTATATTAGGCTTGCCATTCTCTGGAAGCCATAGATGAGACCAATCTGTTGCGAAATAACTGTGTAGTTTCTCTGACCAGTCCCTTCTTAAAAATAGACCATACACTTCTGGAATGTCCACAACAATTATATCAATAACTTGATGAACCTTGGGGTTAGACGATAATCTAATAAGCACATTCTTTAGTTTGCTTATAACTTTAACATTTGTCCAATCAAGTTGTATGATTTTTAAATTTGAGGATTCAACTTCAGCGTTTATCTTTTGGAAAACAGACCAAGGCATCACATTGGATGACGCCCCTTAGTTTACCATACAATTGTGCACGTTTCTATTGAAGATCTCGAAAGTTAATAGGAAAGGAGGTACATTCTTGCGAGTACTAAGAGTGGTAGCTTGTGGCTTTTTACTCGCAGTTTCTAAGGCTGATTTATGTACATTATTTGCATTATTTACATTACTTACAGGAAGGCTTCCTTTATCTTGAGGACCAGGATTATTTTTAGTGGAATTCTTCTGAGGGACTTTGATTTGCACAAACTTATTACCATTAGAATTACCATTCTTGTTGTTCTCTGAAATATTTTGCAACATCTTTTGTAACAAAACTGGAAACTTCAACAACTCATAAATAGAAATGTTATCCCTTAGCTTTTTAAGATCTTCAACAACATCATAATCTAAGTTGGGGCTAACATTACTCTATTTAGTTTCGGCTGATTTAGATTGCTTTGGAGGCGAAGTTGTTTTATTTTCGGAAGAAGGTTTTTTTGCTGCCTTACTCCTAGTGTTATAAGGATGAACTGTCTCAAAGTTCACTTGCAAGATGCTATCCGAGAAGTGTCCCAAAATGTTTGGAGAAGACTCTTCTTCTTGAACTGTCTCTTGTTCAACTACCTCCTCAGGAGTCTCAGGAGGCATGAAGTTATCTTGGGCTTCTAGAATTGTTTGAAGAGCACATTGTAAACTTTCTAGATTAAGGCCTTCGGTGGTTGGGTTAGGTCGGTTGGTAGGAAAAGGCTTCCGGAACAGGGGTTTGTAAGGTCCTTTGCTTGAGGAAGCTTCTTCGGTTGACCTTTTCAAGTCTATAACTTGATTAGACAGTTTTTGAACAACTTTAGTTAGGTTTTCCAAATCATAGTTTTTAGGTTGTGTTTTACTTTGGGTGGGTCTGGGGAGTATTTCAATCTTCTTTTTGGAAGAAGAATTGGTCTCGGTTTCATTGCTAGAAGAGTCTTTAATACTAAGTATGTCTTTTTCGATCTGGTTGGCCTCCTTGAAGGCTTCTAACAACGTGGCTTTCTTGGATCATTTAACCCAAATAGCTATGCTCTGATGCAAAGCTTTAGTGTAGTAAGCTATTATAAGACTCTTAGCAGGCATGGAATCCATAGGGATTCGGTTTTTGAGTGTCAAGAATATTTGATTAAAATCTTTAACTTTTTCTTTTGGATTCATTTTTAAGATAGAAAGATTCATGACTAGGACTTCTGAAGGCTTACCATCTCTGAACTTTTCCAAAAAGCATGACTCAAACTTTTCCCAAGACACGATGGTATGGGGTTGTTGGGAAAAGTACCAAGTGGATGCATTTCCCTTGAAAGTATAAGGGAACAACCTACAGACAACATCTTCATGTTCGACATTGTGGAGTCTTATGGCTAGCATGAATTTTTTAATGTGATCTTCAGCTATCTGTTTTGAGTCAGGATCAAACTTGGGAAGCCATTTCTCCAGGTTCTTAGGTAGAGGATGCTGAGCTCCAGGTACAGCTATGGCATCTTGGTCAAGCCAAGGTCTAGCAGGTTTTTTTTGATTTTCCATTGGGGTAGTGGGTGTGGAAGGCTGAGAAGGTGAATTGCCTTCGTCAGAGGAATCTCCTCCAGAAGAGGAAGGAGATGATGGAGGTGGTGAAGGAGGTATCCTAGATCCTCCTGCAGCAGGATTTAAGGTTGGATTTGTGGGATTCACAGTAGGATTAGTGTCACCTAATTATTCTTTGATATCATAGAAGTTCAAAGGTTGGCTCCACGGATGGAGTATCCCATAAAATTCATTAGCAAACACAAGTGGTAGAGGAAAACGAGTCCGTATCGACCTTCATAGGTCACGAACTGTTTGACTACCATCAAAGTATCATGGCATCGTGTTTTAAGTGCAGAGATGGGCATACCTCTGTCACAAGAAGTGACTTTGCACGAGAGGAATAGCAGTGTCCATGGCACCTCCTCGACCTTACAATTTTTGAACCAACTCTGGCCTGTGGCAGGTAACCCTGTGGCAGAAATGATAAATTTCTCATCAATTTCCAACTATATGTCACCCACCTTGGCTCTACAGCCATCGAAATTCATGGAAAAATGTCATGCTACACAGAGATTAAAACCTTCAAATCGCTGCACAAAGGTGAACCATCCATTATCTTCCAAGTCTTTGGGGGCATTTTCAAACATTAACAGGGCTTGGTTGCCATTTGGCTCGATTCGCATGACTGCTGCCATGGAGTCGAACACATGGTAAGCCAAGGGTTTGGATCATAACACACACAGGAGCAGAGCTACCTGAGCTAACAGAAGTGAATGGGAATAAGGGATAGGCATAAATGCTAGCGTGCGAGGGTGGTGGAGTTTATCTCTACCATGCAAATTTGTAATTGCCAAAGTACAACCGCCAATTTACATAGATGTTCAATCCATAATAGTAGTTCAACAATCAAGTCATGTGCCCAACTAATGAAATCAATGTATAAACCAACGCGTGCAAAAATTATGCCATCGTTTTAAACATCTGACATATAAATCAAAACCAAAATCAATTATGCACCAACACACCAACTCACATAATCAATAGTTTAACCAATGTGCCGATGGGTATTCATATAATCAACAAGCCAATAGTTATAAAAACACAAACGTAGGCATTATATTAAAAAGATATATATGAAAGATTTAACCATAACACCCATGTATCTCATGAAACCAAAAGGTTAAGTAGATCAAATAAAAATGCCAATCCAAATATTAATGTATTGCAAACTCAATGGAACCAAGTCACACAATCAATATAAGAATGTCCAATGAGCATAGTTCGAAAGTTCTGCCAGCTACATAATGATACATAAAAGGTAAGCGCAATAGGCATATCGACAAAAAGATAATGACAGTTCAGATAGTAATTCCAATGCGACTTCGAAAGATTAAGTTTTCACGCTTACAGTCGTGAAAATAAAATGCAAATAAATGTGTAAATGTCACAAAAAATGAAAATGTCGTTTATTTGAAAATTGCGATGAAAATTGATGTTTGCAAGACATAGGTGTAGGCAGCTTATAAGATAGTGGAAAAATGTGAATTGGCTGCCAACATGCTACTATTGTTCCCTGTTCCTTATATATGTATATATAAGGGGAATATCAAAGCCTTATATATTATTTTCTTAGGGCATTCCCTCTTCAATTTTTTGTCCCATTGGAGTTATGGACCCAGGCCCACTGATCATGCTACATGTTTGTTCAATAGGCGAGATGGGCCCTTTAGATAGAAGTAGTTAGCAAGCCCCGACATCGCTCCACTATTGACTAGGAATTAGGAATCATACCTATGATTCCATAAGAATGCATTCTAGTTCTCTATAGTTACCTTCCAATACAATTTATTTATCCTCGCTCGAAGGGAATGACCAAAAAGAGTTATGGACTCACCGCTGGTATGAACGTCTTACCGCTACATGCACACATTTGCATCCATGATTCGATGGGCCTTCCTTCTAAATCAAGTATTCAAAATCCTCGTCATTCGGGTTCCCCCCAATTAATAATTTTCTAAAATCCTAATTTCGTTGGTGAAACTACCCTAAATGCCTTATCTCATACGTGGTGATCCATTGAGTCAGATACATTTCAGGCAAAGGAAGGAGCTCTCATTCTTAATGCTAAGCCCTCTCACCTATTTATTTTTCTGGATGAAAACCTAGAGTGCACTCCTACATTCTTATTCACATCACCGACAACCCCGGTTGACATGTATGGAGCATTTTTTATTGGGGAACAATACAATAGAAATAGTTTGCTTAGGGGTCATGAATTTTGGGTCATTGATGCAACAACCCCGACCACCAACAGGTTGGGCAATGCCACCAACATGAAACTTCACTAAACTCTGATAATGCTACCCAAACAACCTGACTTTCCAACACAATGAGTAACACTACCACACACACACACACACACACACACACACACAACATGCATTTTAATGAAATTAAAACTTATTCACAATAAACACATGATTACTGCTACCATATATATGCAATTGAGATTGACAGTAAGCCCACATGCAACGAAACATATGATACATTTCAAGTAATACAAACATGAATCAAATACATAATTAAACATGAAAAATGATACTTATATTTTAGCTGGAGTAAATCCACCGATTGCGTACAGAACTTCCATGAACCTCCCAGCCTTAGACCATGCTACTCAACACTCTCAATAGTAGGTCACCCCCAAGCTAGGACTAAACTCCACCGGGCAAGGGAATTCTAGGCTTGGCAAGGACAACAAGGAGTTTTCACAAAGAAACAGGAAGGATATTTTATCCCTGGAGTCACTTACGCCCACAACCCATAGAACCTCATTCCCCACATGCTTGCTCCACCACAGGAGGATACACCTTCACTAATACAATTACATTGGCTAGTACCCCTCCCTTACCTTGGGCTTCAACAACAGGCTGAATAGAAGTCTTAGAGTACTGTGGCTGCTATAGGACTCCCTTCCAGGAGAACTCACTTCCCAACAAACTTTCTCACCTGGGAGAGCTGATCAGAGGCCTAACAACCTACCTCTTCAACTAGTCTTCATCTCAAAAACAACAAGATACATGTGACATCAACAACAACATGGAAAAATGGGTATGGGAACTCAAAAAGGAAACAACCTAATGCTAAGTCACAACATGGCTTAGGAGACTACAACTGCGTCGGGCTTTACAGGAAGAAACATAGGATGGCTTCCTGGTTTTTGTTTTCAGATATGCATGAGGCTAGGTAGAGTTCATACGATGGACGTCTCGTTTCAGACAGAGTATGAGAGAATGGACTCATGAACTCATGTGGAGGATGGCCGAATGACCAATGAACTACTAGCATGATTTGACTCACGAGTTACTGGTTCCAGAGATCCGTGATGGATGCTCGGATTCACAGTTAGACAATGGGTCAAGAATGACAAGGCGACCTCCAAAAAAGATGACGCTTCAACTTTTAACTACATGAGCCTAGGTCAACAATTGTCTTCCCAGTTCCCTTTACAACACCAACATTCCATAGGTGGTGGTCTTGGAATTTTCCCATCCACTTTAGCCTTCCTGGGCTCTCTAAAAGATGGTTGTCCCTGAGGACTGTTTCTGAAAAAGGGTGGCTTAGTTCCCTTCTTCCTATGATCCATATTGAAGTTATTCTTGTCTTCCCAATCCTTCAAAAAAGTAGGCTTCTCTCCTTGCTGGTCATATAAAAATTTGTCTCTTCTTATAGTTTCTTCCATAGTCTTAGGGTCATCATACTGGATCTTGTCATCGATGGAAGGTGGAAGTCCACTTAGATACATTTGAATCTTGACATTCTCATCCTTGATGAACGAAACATACTTTAGTAATTCCAAAAACCTTTATTCATACTCATCAATGGTCATGATGCCCAACTTGATTTCAAATAACTCTTTCATCTTTCTTTCATTATATCTTTTAGTCAAATATTTCTTCTCGAAATATTTCTTGAATTATTTCCAAATGATATCTTTCTCTCTAATGTGTTGCACCTGCACAAGCTGATCCCACCACATGGATGCCTTTCCTTTTACTTTATACATTGCATTTCTTCCTTCTTCATGAGAGGAATAATTCTACACTTGGAAATATTTCCTCATGCCAAGAAACCATGTTTCGGCATCTTCCTCCTTCTTGTGTTCTCCATCAAATGTAGGAGGCTTAATCTTTTTCATTTTTCTCTTCAGCTCATCCACTCCATATCTCCTGTTTTTTCTAGTAGGAGATTGGCCTAAAATACTACGTGCCTCCTTATTGGAATGCTTCGGGGAGTGGCAATGATGCTGGTAATGCTTCTCAATCTTCTTTTCTTCTCAGGGGTCTTATGCCTCCCTGTTTTTCTTGAGTCACTCTCCTTATCCAACTTCTTTTCTATTCTCTCCAAACTCTTCATAAACTTTAAGTTGAATTCTCCCTGTTGTTCCTTATCTTTCATGAGATTTCTATTATCTGCTCGGTGATTTTAGGCATGTTTCTGCAATCTTTCAATGATTTTCATCATGTTTCCTTCGTTATATATCTCTTCTCCATGTCCATCGAAGTTCGATCCTTCAACTCCCAAATGAACATCCATTCCTTTTGCTTCATTCTCGGAACTGGAAACATTTTGTGCTTCCTCCATTCCTGCACTTTGTGTCAATTTGTTGAGGTCTTAACACTCATTGAACTCTGCAAACACAATGTGCATTCAACCAGAATTTGTCAGGCCATCAATCTTTAAACATTCCCAGAGAATTCATAAACCAACACGATTTAAGAAAACATTCAAATATCAAGAATTTTCTAAGCTCTACTCGACTCTATAACAATCCTTCGGTCATTGGCCCTTTTTCTCTTAGTCCCCAATCCACGTGATCACGGGTCGTGACCACTCGCCTATCTAGAGAGGTGCTTTGTGGCTTCATGTCTCGGGTATTTTGTTGTGGGCCAAACCTGATACTCTCAATTTCTGATTTTTTGAATCGTGAATCTCTTAAGTGCTAGTTCCTCCCACTAGGCCCCTTTGATTGTGATGTTGGGATAAGACCTAGCCCCAACTTCCGAGCACTTCGGGACTTCACGCTTCAGAAGGTTTGAAATCACTACACAACAAATTCTCGAGTTCTGAACTAATGAAATCGCCACACAGAGAAGATCAACTGTCCACATCTACTCAACATCCAATGGCTAACACTCACTATGTAACTTTAGGCATCGGAGTTTCGAGACTTCAAAACTTCAGAGCTTCGAGACTTCGGGGCTTCGGGACTTCGAGGCTTTAGAAATTCGGGCTCCAGAAGCTTTCACGCTTGCTTCCTTCCAATCTCATGACTCCTGAACTTCTGACTCCTCTATCCTTTAGGTCCACATAGTACAACTATCATTGACTAAGGCAATGACATGTGGTATGCCTAGGAAATTCCACGTCACCCTAGGTGATGTCATCCAACCCCACCATGTCTACTCTTTCGCTTCAGAACTTCAAACTTCAAGATTTTGTGAACAAAATATCCCACTTCTCCCGACAACCGAACTCTCGAAATTACAATCTTCTCTTCTTCTTGATCCAATGTTCCAAATCTTTTCTCCAGATGCCTCAACGCACCCTACTTCTCTCGATTTCTAAACTCCAAAAGGATTCTAGGATAACCCTCCTGCACCTTCTCTAGATCTGACGATCGTATTAAATTTCCCTTCCAAACAAATCATACAACTCCAACATCTCAAGTGTTGTGATCTTTCTCTCTATGGTCAAATACCACACCTATTGCGGTTTTATGATACCGCTACTCCTCCTGACATTCGTAACTCGACCAAGGTTACTTCTTAGCACTCAGGAATGTTTTGAGGTTCGAAATTAGTCCTCTAGACACAATTTCCTCTTGAAACCTTGGGTCCAAAGACCACTTATCCAACCCATCCAGGCTCAATGTTGAAACCTTGGGCTCTAAACTTGAGTTTTTCCATTTCAACAACAACTCCTTCCGAAACTCTTTCTTCAACTTCCACTAACATGGCCCATCTAGGCTCAATGTTGAAACCATGGCTCTGATACCAATTTTTAACATCCCCGACCGTCCACAAGTTATGAAATGCTACTATGCAGAACAATCTCATACATATATAATATGCATTAAATCAAATTAACACATTTAACATAGATTTACTGTTACCATTCAAAATTAAATAGAATTAACAACAACTGACACTTGCAATGAAATACATGATCACATTCAAGAATTATTCATAACATAAAATTAAGCACATAAATTACACTTATATTTCAACTGGAATAACACCACCAACTACGTGTAGACCTTCCATTAACCTCCCAGGCTTAGACCGCACTGCTCATCACTCTCAGCAGTAGGTCACCCCCGAGCTGGGACTAAGCTCCATCGGGCAGGGGAATCCTAGGATAGGAAAGGTAAATAGGAAGACACATAGTTTATGAGGAAGGATTCTCTCCTAGGAGCCACTTATGTCCCCTTCTCAAAGAATCTCATTCCCCACATGCCTGTCCCACCCCAAGAGTATACACCTTCTCTTTCACATAGGACAATCCTTCGGCTGCTAAACCTCCCTTACCTTAGGCTACAGAAACAGGTCAGACTAGAATTCTTTGAGCTCTATGGAAGCTACAAGAAACCTTCCAAAAGTTCTCACTTCCTCCATGCACTCTCATCGAGAGAGAGTCACTCATAGGCCTGACAACCTACCTCTTCAACCACAACCACCTCCATCACCTGGAGAGAGTGTTGCACATAGGCCTGACAACCTGCTTCTTCAACTCTATTCCAGCATAAGGAGGACAACAGTAAGGCTCAACAACAAACACATGATGACAAAAAATCAAACACATCCAAGGGAATGCATGGCCACAACAACCCATAGTTATAACATACTCACCATGGACAATTACAGTATGATCAGGTTTCATAGAAGAAAACAACCAAAATAGTTAAGAATGAACTCAGATTTGCAGTGTGGATAAACTTGGGTTCATAGGACACACAGGTCATCCTTTCCCTCCCGATTGGCTTCTTATATGCATGTGGTTATGCAGAGGTCCAATGCAGAGGTAAAACAGGTTCAGACTAAGGATGTGTCGGCTTCTCAAGAAAACATCACAGTTTGGACTCACGGTTTCAGGTTTCAGAGCTACACCAGGTATGCAGATATCATATGCCTAGGTAAAATGGTTTAGACAACGAACGAAAGAATGGAGGACGAACCCCCATCATGGCTCAATTCTTGGGTTAAATTGCATGTTCCTGGGCAGAAACATGTCACCCATGAAGCTGCATGCACTCCATCAAGTATGCGTTCCATTTTCCAGGAACTTAGGGTAAAACAAATGTACCTCTCACACCACTTTGGAATAATAATAAATTATTATTCAAGGACTTAAGCCCTCAATATTAGCCCCTCTTCCAACCTTTCATCCCCCTCTCCCTTACCTAGCCTTGTGGAAGCTTAGTCCCCCATCACTCTTTCTTCATGGTCGATCAACACAGAATGATGTTTATATTTTATTAATGGTCTGCATAATTACATATACAAAAATTGGGCTTCTAGCCTTTAACACCTAGGATCTCCAACCTAAATAACACATAAGCCCACCATCTTATATAGAATTGGCTCACCATCCTATAAACATGATTACAATACATAATATAACTAGGGCATGTCCTTGGGGTATTACAACATTATCTATATGCATACTTGCACTCTATCTGTAATTGTTAGTATATTTTTTTGGTTTTGGATTGCATATAACACAACTAGTTTTACTTCTCTTATCATAGTTTAATCATTTTTTTGGATAGTTCGGAAAGTTCATTCAGACAATTAAATTCATCAACAACATGTTGGTTTCCATTTTTGGTAAACTGGTCGACTGGTCTATGTTGTCATGTACATTTTCAAACATTTAAGGTAATATAAGCTGCTAACTTACAAGAAAAAACAAACTAAGATGACTAATCTTAATTTACTCAACATTACTCATCTTAGTCAACATAATGAATCACTAGTCAATATAAGATTATAAATATTAGTTAGAGTTTATCAACACTAGGCCATATTTGCCAACATTAATCAAGTTACTCAACATTGATGACCTTAATTGTTCTAGGGATATATAGTTTGATATTTCAATTCCCTGCTGAGGGGTTGGGTCTCACTAATAGAGAAGGATAACTTATATAATCTTCTTTCCTAATTAACACTAATCCTATAAATGAAATAGTGAGAAAGAGGTATAAAATAAATGTTGGTAGTAGTCTTACTTCTTCGTTCTGATCATTGATAAGTTAGATCACTATATAGTACAAAGCTCCTCCTAACGTCTACATAAAAAAATAGAAAAGAAGATAATTTTCTCATTCTTTATAAAAGGTATATATATCAATAAACCATATTCAAAATATTAATTAAATTTACATCAAGTTTGCAATTTCCAAATCTAATTCCACATTGTGAACTTTAAACTAACGATTAAAAATTGGAACTAGAATTGGGTAAAAGGGGAGAAGAGAGATTTATTTATTATATTCAATAAGTTTATAATCAATACAATTATACTTTAATTTTATATAATAACCTCTTCACCTAGATTATGTTCTTCCAGCCTTATCCTCCTTTCAAGCTCACTTTTGTAACAAGGATAATGATCTCAAATCACTAGGAGAGCCAAATGATGGCTTTGCAAAACCCTAAGAGATATTTAATCAATCTTGCAGAAAAGTAGGGGTTTCTCTCAAGATAAGGAATGGGACCAAATAAATTATGTTATGAAGGTTATAGCCCCCAAGTTGAACTCTTAAGATAACATGACATGTTGATGAACCTTATATATATAAGTTGGTTAAGGTGGTTGAGCGTCAGGATATAGGTTGTACAAGTGTACGCCTTCCATTTCTTCTACTCAAAGCCCACATTTTTCATACATTTTATATGTTTTTAGGCCATTTTGAGAGTTCTCACAAGTTTTTGACTAGAAACTAGTGAGCACTTGTGGCTTGCTTCAAGGAAAGGCATGTGGACAAAGAAGGACTATCCAAAACCTATTCATGAGGGATGATATATATATATATATATATATATATATATATATATATAAGTTGGTTAAGGTGGTTGAGGGTCAAGATCTAGGTTGTACAAGTGTACTCTTTCCATTTCTTCAACTCAAAGCCCATATTTTCATACATTTTATATATTTTTAGGCCATTATGAGATTTCTCACAAGTTCTTGACTAGAAAATAGTGAGCACTTGTGGGTTGCTTCAATGAAAGGCATGAGGATAAAGAAGGACTATCCAAAACCTATTCATGAGGGATCAAATATATAGATTTAGGAAATGATGATGGTAAAATAAGGCTCTAAAGATCAGGGTGACCAAATCGATGTATAAAATTAGTTTACATTAGTTAACCTTAGTGAACTTATATAATATTATTCAAGTTCATTAATAGTCAATTTAGTTCACATTAATAAATATCAATGAACACGAGTCAACATTAGTCAATTTAACTTCTTCTAAAATATC
>ML830922.1:0-40099 GCA_009831015.1 Picea engelmannii | reverse complement strand
AGATATCAAAACTATATAGGTGAGTTATGTTTATCATTTATTAATTTATTGTTATATTTTTTTATTGAATGGATATATTTTTAATTTTGATTATGTATTTTGTATGCAAGTGAGTTATTTTTATCATTTTTTATTAAAAAAAAAAATGAAACGTAATAAGTAATAGTAGTTAATTATTATTAACATTTTTTATCGATACATTTTTTTTGATTAAATTTTCGTTAAAAGTTTTTATTAATTATAGACAAAATCCTAATTATTTTGCAATTTAAAGAACTTCAAATTTTGAGAAAGTGTCACTTGTGAATTTACTTACGTCTCTACTTTTTTCGATGTTTAATTATTATTTCAATGTAATGTTTATCTCTAATTAAAATTTATGTTCAATGTAGATGCCTTTAATTCTATTTTAGTTGAATTTAGTTCTATCTTTATTTTTCAATGTTTTATTATTGTTTCAATGTTTCATTATTGTTTCAATGTAATGTTTATCTCTAATTAAAATTTATGTTTAATATTCATGTCTTCAATTCTATTTTAGTTTAAAATATGGCCAAATAATTTATTGGTTTTGCAAGACATTAAAATAAATGTCTTACTTTAATTGAAAATATGGGTAAATAATTTATTAACTTTGTAAGACATTAAATTAACTATTTTTTTGTATTTTTAATCAATTATATGTAATTTTTTTCAACTCTATATTGAAAAATAAACTTTATATTCAATCCTGTATTTTTTTTCAACTCTTAATAACTCTCTTATAAACAAGTCTTAATATGAGTTTGAGATTTACTCTTAATAACTCTCCTATAACCAACTCTTAATGTGAGTTTAAAATTTACTATTAATAACTCACAAGACTATAACCAACTCCTAACATATGATGACATAATTTTAATATTATCATTGTGATTTAGGATTTAAAATAGCTTATTTATCATGTGTTACATAAAGTATGACTTGTCTGAAATTAGAAATTTTAACCAACTCCTAACATATGATGACATAATTTTAATATTATCATTGTGATTTAAGATTTAAAATAGCTTATTTATAATGTGTTACATAAAATATGACTTGTCTGGAATTAGAACTTTTCACATGTTACATAAAGTATGAGTTGTCTTGGAATTGAACATTTTTCTTTAAAAATAAAGTATGAATGGTCTAGAATTAGACATTTTTTTTCCTGTCTTATATAAAGTATGAGTTTTGTTTTAAATAATTAGTAATTGTAGATATCAAAAGTAGGAAGGTGAGTTATTTTTTTCATTTATTATTATATTTTTTAGTGAATGGATATATTTTTAATTTTGATTATGTATTTTGTATGCAAGTGAGTTATCTCTATCATTTATTATTTGATTTTTTATTGAATTAAAAATCAATGAAATTTGAAATGTAATACGTAATGATAATTAATTATCATTAACACTCTTTACTGATAGATTTTTGGGGATTAAATTTTAGTTAGAAGTTTTTAATAGTTATAGACAAAATTCAATCTATTTTACAATTTAAAGAAACTCAATTTTTGAGGGAGTGTCACTTGTGAATTTAGTTCTATCTCTACTTTTCAATGTTTCATTACTATTTAAGTGTAATGTTTATCTCTAATTAAAATTTATGTACGATGTCCATGTCTTCAATTCCATTTTAGTTGAATTTAATTCTATCTTTATTTTGCAATGTTTTATTATTGTCTCAATGTTTCATTATTGTTTCAGTGTAATGTTTATCTCTAATTAAAATTTATGTTTAATATTCATGTTTTTAGTTTTAGTTTAGTTGAAAATATGAGTAAATAATTTCTTGGTTTTGCAAGACATTCAAATAATTGTTTTCTTAGACTTTAGTTTAAAATGTGGGTAAATAGTTTCTTGACTTTGTAAGAAATCGTCATGCGTATTCGTAAAATCTAATGCAACCCCCCACACACATGCAAAGAATATAACACCTACCCAACATTCTCCCACTTTTTGTTTTCTTTTCATACATGAGTTCATAGGATTACATAGTCAACAATATAGGGTAGTAATTCCCATTAGTTATATACACCAGGATAACTTCTCCGTGCTCACAAACTTTGTCAATGAATCTACAATATTCTTCAAAGCATCAACCTTCTCCAAAAACACCTTCTTTTCTTCAACCATGTCTCTGAAAAAGCGATATTGAACATCAATATGTTTTCTTTGAATGATAAACTAGGTTCTTATCCAAGAAGATTGCACTTTGATGGTTGCAATCTAATCTTACTGCTTGTTGTACCAACCCAATACCTGAACACAATCTATGTAACCATACTACTTCCTTGCATGGATGAGTGGATGGCATGTATTCAACTTCTCTAGTTGAGAGTGCCACTAAAACTTATCTTTTTCTCATCCAATTGATTTCTCCTCCAAGTGGGTTAAATACATACCCACTTGTATATCTTTTTTGTGATCCATATATCCAGCCCAATATACATCTAAAAACCCATGTATGTCCAAAGCTCTACCCAATATTGGTCTTCCTTGGTAGAATAATTGATAGCTAGAAGTTCCACACAAATACCCGAAAACCTTATTTACTGATGTTCAATGCTTCTTCCCTGGTTTTGACATATACCTACTCAAAAACTACCACTACATGTGTAATGTATGGTCTAGTACAGAGCATTGCATACAACAAGTTTTGAACTACACTAGAATATGGAACATAGGACATGTACTCTTCCTCTTCTTGTATCTTGGGACATTGATCTACAGATAACTTCACACCTATAGGAATATGAACCTTGACTAGTTTACTTTCTTGCAAATTAAACCTTCGTAATATTTTCTCAACGTAGTTTCTTTGATTCAAGCAGAGTTTCCTATTTGCACGGTCTCTTTTAATATTCATTCCTAGAATGAAGTTTAGCAACATCGAGATCCTTCATGCCAAATTTGTAGGATAGTTGTGATTTCACCTCTTTGATAACATCCATTTTATTTCCTACCAGCAACATGTCATCAGCATACAACACTACATAAATTAAATGATTAACAACATTCTTGGGATATACACAGTGATCAACCATGCTTCTCACAAATCCTAGTCCAAGGATTTATGTGTCAAATGTTTAGTACCACAACCTAATTGATTTCTTCAACCAATATCATGAATTCTTTAACTTACATAGTAGCTCTTTCTTTCCCTTCAATGCAAAGGCTTCTGGTTCATTCATGTGGATTTCTTATTTCATATCCCAATTTAAGAATGTTGTCTTCACATCCATCTATTCAACATCAAAATCATAAGAAGCAACAACGTCCTGTTCATTTTTTTTGAAACCACATTCAGTTGAGGTGTGTATAGAGTAGTCTTCTACCTTGATATATCACACTTCTTAAAGAACTCTTAAAATTCATTCACAAAAAATTCTCCACCATTATTTGTCCTCAACACCTTTATTTTCTTATCCATCTGATTTTCTACCAGAGCCTTAAAATATTTAAATTTATCAAATACCTCATATTTCTTCCTAAGAAAATAAATCCATCTGCTCCTTAAGAAATCATCTATGAATGAAACATAATAAATAGATTTACCTAGTGAAGGAATAGACATAGGTCCAAACATATCACTATGTATCAACTCTTGTATCCCATCTGGTCTTGTAGCACCAGATGTGAATCTTACTCTATTTTTTTACCATGCATTCCATGTTCACAGAAATCAAAATCCAAGGTGCAATTAGACATACCTTCAACCATACATTTACCGTGTAGTGTTTGAAAGATCTTTTCTCCAATATGTCCCAGTATTTGATTCCACAATATGGTCTTATTTCTAAGGCTAGTATGGATCGTATCTTCTTTATTTCTATGCTCAGGGAAAATAGAACTATTACACCCATCATATAAGTTGTCCCAAATAACATGTACAAAGTTCCACATCGAACTCCCCTCATCAACACCATTKCTCCTTGTACCATCTTGYAAGTGYCCTTTCCCAATAAAGTATGCACACCTACATCATTYAACTTAATAACACATATTATGCTCCTRGATAGATCTAGAATGTGTAGAACTCCAAGGAGAGTTATAATCCTTCCATGTTTTAGCAACATATTAACCCTTCCATGTCCCATATTTTGGTTGTTGGGTCRTATRCTAGGAATACATCACCAACATCATACTTTTCATATTCACTGAACCACTCCCCATGAGGAGTCATATGAAATKATAAACATGATTYGATAAACCATACATAATGATCCACATGTGCACCTATATATGGCAGGTAAACATCACCTCCTTCTTCTGTGGAGGTTTTAACCACTATGGAAGAGGCATCATCATATCCCTTTGATTTATCAACATTCTTAGACCTACAATATTTCTTCTAATGCTTGAATTTAACACATTTCCAACATTTCCTCAAATAKTTTCCTTGGGATTTAGATATACCTTTATATTTAGATCCCTTYCCCCAAAGACTTGATTTTATTCATATCTTGGGGATGACCTCTTACAAATAAATCATTTGTGCTATGATTATCCATGATTTTCCACATCATATTTTCTAATAACAAGGATGAAACTACATCCTCATACTTAAATGCAGATTGTGTGGCATTACCAATTTCTACAACCAGATTATCACAAGCATTTGAAAAAGAACATAACAAAGTAATACACTTGTGTTATTTTGAAAGCGTAATATTAATAGAGACAAGTTGATTTACCATAGATTGAAGGAATTTAGATACTCTGTCATAGAATCTTCATCTTTCATCCTAAGCTGATATAGTTTCTTTCAAAGAAACAACTTGTTTACCAAGCACTTTGACTGATACAAATTTCCCAACTTTTCTCATAGTTCCTTGGTTATAGGAAAAGTAAAATCATAATTTTTTCTCTACTACTCAGCTTCTCCCAATCTTCTTTTGACATACCAGTAGATTGTGTACTAATAGTTTGTCTAACAGTAGATTGTGTACCAATAGTTTGTGTCCTAGTTGGTTGTGTACCAGTAGGATGTGTACTAGGATCCACAATGATCCATTGTTCTTTGTATACAAGAACGTCCTCCATCTTTATCTTCCATAGCTCAAAGTTTTGACCATTGAACTTCTCAATCTCGATTCTATAACTCCTCGTCAATATCTTTCAACACATGAATAACCACTACAAATCTCCCACTGAACTTAAGTTTATCACTAACCCAGGATAAACTTGATCTATCAAGACTGAGTCAAACCCTCAACAACAAAGGCATCTCCTGAAGCCAAAAATGTTCTCTGATACAAAATGTAAGTTTTAAACCTATGAAGTAAAGAAATGCATACATATTATTAAACAAAACAAAAATCAATCAATGGCTTATCCAAACAACACACAAATATTTATGCTAGAAACTTTTAACTGAGAGAAAACCATCCTTCCTTTGTGTTGCACCTCTCAACACTTCATTATATTAATTTCACCATTCACAATACAATATGTAAAATATTTTAGGTGTTCTACAACTACCAAAACCCTAATCCCTTAATCCAAGATTAATTTAGAAACCCGTTAAAAATAGGAAAAAACACTAAAATAGAAAAAAACGCTAAAAATTAAAATTTAGGGTGCTTCCCTAAACGCTACATGTACCTAGGGGGGAAATATTGGAAATACCCCTAGATCATTTCTGATCCCATTTATATGTTATGGATACCATGAAGTGGGTCATCTCCAAGACCAAGGTCACATACCTCCTTCTCAATTCCCATCGTTAAATTGTTTTTGGAAAAGGAAGGCGTCAACTGAAGTGGGATCGAGCGCAGTTGGGGATTTTGTTCATGAGGAGCCTCAACTAATTATTTTTTAATAAAATTTTTTCTTCAGAGGCCTATTTATCATAAGGAGAATCAGAATCTAAGGATGGTAATAATTTAATCCCTACTCTTTCTTTATCTAAAAATTCTATAATGGGGATTTTTTATTTAGAAAATCATGCATGCGAGAATGTTGTCCATGAGATGCCATGTGTTAAGTCATAATTTCTTTCTCATTCTGACTTGGATAAGAAGATTCCTGAGGAAGATTTCACTTTTTCTGTAGAGGGTGTAAGTTCCCATGCCATGTTGTCTAGTGATGATGGAGTCTCGGGGGAGGTTCCTTGTTGTGTGTCCTCGTTCCCTTCCTTAGATGAATCAAAATATAGTTCTAGGTCAAATCCTTCTTTGAAGTTTGACTACATGATCATATATAAGGTAAAATTTCGGTCCTTTGGTGATTGTCGGGGTGGTTTGGCCTTTGACAAGGCCCCGAGGGGGAAAGTGGGAAGAAAATCATGATTATCTTTGGCTCAAATCCAAGTGAAAAAAAAGATTATGTCTGGAAAATAGTCAACCATAGTGCGGGCCCGTAGAGCATGGATGGTACAGACTAAGGTTTCTCAATTATATTTCTTTGAGCTCTCCTAGAATGCACCAAGGGTTGGGGGTGCCCAAAAACGTTTATCCCTCAAAAATATTATGCAATTGCATAAGACAAATGTCTTATTTATTCAAGAAACTATGTGTCCTAGTGATAAAGACAAAGAGCTGGTGCAATCCTAGTTAAAGGAGTGCTCCTTTTTGTCTTTAGATTCAATTGGGTTCTCATGGGGCCTACTTACTGTACATAGCCTTCTATTAAAACTTTGTTCTCTCAATTATATTCCTTCTGGTATAGTGATTGAGCTGCAAGACTAGAGTTTAAATTCGAAGTTCAAGTTGGTAAATATTTATGGTCCATATGTGTAGAAGTTGGTCAATAATTATAGTCCATATGTGTATAGTTTGGTCAATATTTATGGTCCATAAGCAGACATAGTTACTAAATGTAGTGGAGTCCACAATGTTGTGAATTTTTCCTTTGTTTTTTATCCATTCCCAAGAGGATAAGGGGTTTTGAATAAATTCTCTCTCAATATAAACAACACCACCCCAGTCCACATATCGAGGGATATCCTTGACTTGCCCCGTCAAATTAGCCCTAGGTAACCCCTTCAAGAATCCATGGCATAATTGGTAGTCTGGTATTTGTCTTTTTTGGCTCACATTTGAAATCCCTTGCCAACTTTAGAACCAGACCCACAACCACAATGGAGGGAGTGATCTTATCTTGAAAGCTACAACAATTTATTTCCCACCAAATGAAATAGAAAAATGTGCACAAAAAAGAAGAGAAATGTCTTACCATGACTTCATATTTCCATGTCAAGAGCAATTATTATAAACATTCCCTCCGAATATTAGCAAGGATTTTGAAATGATATGAAACCATCTGTCGAACCTTGTATGAAAAATAGAAACTATGGAATAGATGATTCATTGGTTCTGCTTCATAACTACAAAGAGAACAACAATTCACACCAATCCAACCTCTTTTCAGTTTGTTGTCCCATGTTAATATTTTTTCTTCCAAGTCTATCCATAACACAACTTTAATTTGAGCGGAGAAGACATCCACCACCACTTTCTAAAGACATCAAAGGAACCTTATGCTAAAACAATGTATCCTAATTGTACCATATAAGAATCCCATTTAGCATTTTTTTTACCAAATCATTGAATATTCATCCTCCTCCCTCAAGCATATCATCCATGAATAAATTTATAAAATCATAAATATCTAAACTCAACAATTACATTGCACCATGTCACATATTAATACCATTCAAACAATATCGATAAGAAAATGAACCAAAATATTCCAGGGTCAAATATAAATAATAACACATAAACACCGAAGAAGAAATTATTATAAACCATTTAAATTATACATTAATATTCAATTCTATAATTACACATAAAACTTATAAACAATAGAACCAATAAAATATGTAGAACAATCAATATAAAACTAGAGATTTGAAAAAAAATTGAAAACAAAATATAAGAAACATTGTAAAAAGAAAAGTTTTTTTTTAATATTGAACATTCTAAAACTTGCAATTATAGAAAACAAATTTATATTACAACATCACACCATGACATATAATTCCCAACCACAAATTATATGGACATAAAAATTTATCACATCAAGTTTCAAAATATTTTTATTATTTTTCTTATTAAATATGACTAGAAGCTCTATGATTTTCACAGTGGCATTATAACCATCCATCAAAAACAAAAAATCTAAAAGGAAGAATAAATCCATATTTTTTTCCAAACCCAACATATTTCTAATTAACCATACATTCACTCACAAAAAGGTAAGTAATAAATACATGCCTTATTGAATATACACCATGCTAAAGCTATATTAGACAAGTGTTTTCTATCCTCACCATGTACTTGCCCCTATTGCAATTGCACACAACCAATATGTATGTGTACTCTGAAAACATGGGCATATAAAAATATTCCACAGGACCATCGAGGTGTGGAACTCCACAATGACAACTGACACAAATTTGTTGGACAAAAATTTAAAATACACAAGTGCTATGTGCAGTAGCCATATGCATCTACAAAGCACACAGTCTCGTGATACATAACTAAATTGGTTGTGTACATAGGTCCGTATAAAAAACCTTCTTGCAACCTAAGAAACCACATGCCTTTCCTAGATCCACATTGCATAACGTTTTCAAATGGAAACATGGACAAGAACCACAATGCAGGCATCCCCAACAATTGGTATCATTTTTTTTGCACAACAGTTGAAAATAGAACAAATGTTCATTGCACCAGAAAAAAATGTGCACAAAACTTGTGGCTACAATCACAATATGTCTTTGTGTAGAGAGGAGGTGTGTAAGACATAGCTACACTGATTACCCTCATATTCTCATAGAAAAATCCTCCATGCAACATGGGAAAAATCCATGGTCTATAACTATTGCAATTGCCAACTTGTAAAAGCACTGCAATGCAAGCATGCTAGAAAATTGGTAACAATTGTTCGCACAATAATTGGAAATAGACGAAATGTCAAATGTGCTAGGAAAAAAAAATGTACAAAGTATAGAAGACATAGTTGTGCGAGATGGAAACAAATTTTCCAAGAAAACGTTTTTGTGCATAAGCAACAGAAAATTGCAAATTGAAATATTGAGCATATGCTACACATGAATCCTCTTTTTGATTCGATGAATTGTTTCATATTACCTTGCAAAATCTTAGTTTTACTCATTCCACCTCCTGCTCCAATTTCCATTACTCTTCCATTTAATTTTGAAATGGAGCAACTTATCATTTCTTTCTTTTCCTCCACAACAAAGATATACATGCATTGCAATGATACCAAATGAACTAGAACCCTATTTATTGAAACAATTGCATCGTATTCCTAACATCAATACATATCTTTCAAAAAAATGCAGTTATATTCATCTCCAAATGTAAATGAAAATGTGAAAGACATAGCTACATCGAGTTCCCCCACATGTGCACCCCAAAAGTATTGCAAACATCGACATGCAAACACATTGCTATGCATATATGCAACATAAATGATATCAATTATCTGCACACGAATTGAAAATAGACTGAATGTTCATTGTGTAGGGAAAAAACATGTACATAGAATAGAGGAAACAACTATGCTTGATGCAAAAAATTTGTGAAAGAAAATGTCTTCGCACATAAGCAGTGATGAATTGCACATCAAAATATATTTCAAAAAAATGAAGCTATCTATATCTTCAAATGCAAATGGAATTCAAGGACAACTATCAAAACATACAATTTTTCATAGGATGAACCCTAAGGGCATTAAACAAAACACTAAAGCTAATTCCATTAAAATACAACACATTCACTATTGCATCTATCCAAGAAACCTAGGTGAATATCCATATCTGCAGACAAAAAATAAGAAATGGTATAAATTATCCACATAGGAACTGAAAATAGAAAGAATCTTCAGTGTCCCAGGTTGAAACCCTATACAAAGAACAAAATATACAACTATGAAGGATGCAGAAATTTTTTCAGAGAAAATGCTTCCACACATAAGCAATAAGAGATCGAATATTCACTATCCTAGGCTAAAACACTAAACAAAGCACGAAAAATACAACTATGCGTGATGCAGGAAAAATTTCAAATAAAATGATTTTGCACATAAGCAATAACACATTTCACATCACAATATATTTCCAAAACTAGAACTATCTTCATATGATGAACAACAACATGTTTTAATAAAACACCAGAAAAAACTACAATAGAACACAATAATTACACTATACATGAAGCATATGCTATTAGACAACAAGAATACAAACTAATTTGACTTAGACCCCACCCCAGACTCGCAGGTCTGGATCCGCACAAGATCTTCTCCTTTCAGCTCGAGAGCTCGACTGGTTCTTCTATTTCCCTGTCAGGAAATCAACCCACAACAAACCTTGAGGGAATTTCCTCTTTTATTTCGGGATATCGGACTTCATGATTTCATGAATCCCGCGGTTGAGCGCCTTACCTCTGCGACCTCCGAAACCCAGATTTTTTACACTTGGCCTTTTCCTGATGTCAATTTCGTATTTTCTCCTTTCGCGATTTTGAGAGTTGCGATGACGAGCAACTCTACTCCTTGACTCCCGAAGTCCCAAAACCTAAATTACCAAAATCCCGAAATCCCCCTTTTAAGGAGATCAATGGCTGTGAACTCTCCCTTGATCCAATGGTCAACACAATTTCGTGTATCGGGAGTTCGATATGACAAAGCTCAAACTCTATGTCCTCTCCACGTGCCGGTCTCCGAACTTCCAAAATACTGAAATGGTATTTCTTCTTCTCTACTTTCACGATCCTTGATAGGAAGTCTCCTACACTTCCACATGTCACCTTCTCCTTGTTTCGGGTTTTCTCCTTTGTTGTGTCCCAATCTCTCTCCCTCGAGACTTCTGAAACTCCGAACTTTGAAGTTTCGAAAAACAGGCTTTCCCACATGAAAACCTTCTTTTCGTGTTTTGGGGATTTGATCAGCCAAGGATTTTGGCTTACACTTCAAACTTTTGAACCCCAAAATGCCGAAATGGTTGACGACCTGAATAGATCGAAATCAATGGTCCTCGTTGACTCTCTTTTCAAGGGTAGATCTATCCAATGCTTAACTCCCCTACAACTTCCCTAGATCCTACAGTCCTCGCTATTTCAGGGATTCTCCTTAGAGAATTCTGACCATCCAAATTTCTTCTTCAATGATATTTGGTTCTAAATTTACCTTGCGACTCGCTTCTGGAACCTATCCCCTACATGATGGATAAATTTCCCTTTTGCTCTTCAAATACCTTGAAGACGCTAACTCTCCTGAGCTTTCCTTCATCGACTTAAACCTCCTATGATATTTCTGCATGCACTCCTTGCAGCACTTCCTCAAATAGGTCTAAGTATTTGAGTTCTTTTGACTCTGTGAAACTCCTCATGACAATAGTCTTCAACCTTCTCCTGTGTTGGTGAGTTCTGAACTTCCAACTAGCCTGTGCACACCTTGCACGGCTTCTGTGCCTGACTTGCACCTCTAAGGAAAATGATAACAACAGTATCCTTCCTGAGCTTCCAGAGATGAACTCTGAACCCATCAACACACTCCTTGTGGATGCTTCACTGCAATCCTTGCAGGAACTTTTACTCAAGAAGAGAAACAATTGAAACTCATTTCCTTACTCTCTCAGAGTTCAAACACTTAACATGAAATCATACATACATAGCATAAATTAAAATGTACAACAAAAAGAGAGAAACAACCATGAGAATAACATTCTACATGTATACACATAAAGTATTAGAACACCATGAGTCTGAATCAAAGCTTCATATATATTAATTTTAGAACTTTTGTACATGGGTTCTTCTACACAGCTCTTTTCTTCTTCCCTCCTCTATGCTCTATTCCTTCTTGATAATGTTACAATGATACCATATGAGGGTGTCTATAATCATTTTTCCCTCCTATGCTCTAAACTGTCTAATCTGCATTTAAATCTACCTACTTACATTAATTACGCATAAATGCCTTCACCTACTACAGATGAGAGCAACCGCTCAAGATCTGTTTACAATATCTCTAAGTGTGCTTCCTCTTAACTATTACATTAATGTCTCAAAACATTTCAAAAAATGTGTGTTGGTGCTTTCCATCTGTCTTCTGTCTTCATGCTTGCTTGTTGCTTACGATGCTTGCGATGCTCCTGCATCATACTCTCTCACTTGAAAATTTTCATGAACTCCTGTTCATGAGATCTTGCACTGTCTGTCCATGATTTTGAATTTTTGTTTCATTCTCCCAGCTGGCATCTTCAACTGGATGTCCCTTCCATTTGACCAAGTATTCAAAATATTATTTTCTCCTGGTCTCCTTGTTGACTCTCTTGTTAAGTATACTTTCCATCTGTGGTTTTTCAGCTATAGGAAATTTTTTATCCCACTGAACCTCTGTCTGTCAACCATCTGCTCCTATCTCTCCAGCTTTGTAAGGGTACAAATCTGAGATGTTGAATATTGGATAAATTCCAACCCCATCGGGTAATTCAATTTCATATGCATTTGTCCCAAATTTTTTCATGACTCTGTATGGTCCAATGTTCTTCATCTTTAGTTTGTTATATGTTCCCCTTAGGAACCTCTCCTTTCTCAGGTGTGAAAGAATCAAATCACCAAATTTGAACTGAAGTTGTCACCTGTGTTGATCTACTCTGTGCTTATACTCCTAGCTTGAATTCCGCAACCGCTCCTTCACTTGGGTGTGAAGTTCCTTCATTTCCTCTACAAATTTCTCTGCACTAGCACTTCTAGTGTCATCCTGTTCTGAATCCTTCAGTTTAGAAACTCCCCTAGGTTGCATTCCATAAACAATCTGAAATAGACTCTTCCCCCGTGCTCCTATTGATCGAATCATTGTAAGCAAATTCCGCATGTGGCAGAATGTGATCCCATTGACTCTGGTGTTTAATCACTAGGCTCCTTAGTAGATCTCCCAATCTTCTGTTTACAACTTCTGTCTACCCATCCATTTGAGGATGATAAGCTGAGATAAAAGACAAACTTGTCCCCAGCTTCTTCCATAAAGTCCTTTAGAAATGCCCGACAAACTTAGTGTCTTGATCTGAAACTATGCTCATATGTAAGCCGTGAATTCTGGCAACTTCTTTGAAAAATAGGTTCGCGATGTGAGTCACGTCACTGGTTTTCTGACATGGTATAAAATGTTCCATTTTAGAAAATTTGTCTACCACCACAAAGATTGAATCAAACCCTCCTTGCATTCTTGGCAGCCCTAACACAAAATCCATGCTCATTGCATCCCATGGCCTCTCAGGTATGGGTAATGGCTGATATAACCCTGTGTTCTGTTTCCTTCCTTTAGTGTGTTGACAAATTGTACATTTTCCCACAAATCTTTTGATGTCTGCTCTCATTCTTGGCCAAAAATATGAGCTATTTAGTTTCAAGAACATTTTATCATGACCAAAATGTCTAGCCAATCCTCCACTGTGTTTTTCTTTCAATAGATTCTCCCTCATGGAGAATTTTGGAATACATAATTGATTACCTATGAATAATAATCCATCTTGGATCATATATTCAGTCCATTGACTTCTGTCCGTGAGAATTGGATTCTCAGATGCATCATATGCCTCTTTGAAATCTGGATCATCTCTGTACATGTCCTTGAGATTATCAAAACCCAATGTCTTGACTCTGAACTCCTGCAGAAGCAAACATTTCTTGCTCAAAGCATCAACAACTTTGTTAGTAGTTCCAGAAATATGTTTAATTACAAAAGTAAAATTCTGCATGTATTCGACCCATTTTGCATGTCTTTGGTTCAACTTTTCCTGTTGAGTTACAACTTGTAAGGCATGATTATCACTGTAAAAAATGAACTCTTTAGGAACCAAATAGTGCCTCCACCTCTTCAGTGCTTGTATGACTGCATAAAACTCTTTGTCATATGTGGATTACTTAACCCTTGTGTCATTCAATTTCTCACTGAAGTATGCGACCAGCCTGTCATCTTGGCTCAAGACCGCTCCTATGGAAAATCCGCTTGCATCACACTTGACCTGAAACGTCTTGCTGAAATCTGGCAACACCAAAATTGGTTGTTCAGTAACTTTCTTGTTCGACAAATTGAATCTTTTCTCTGCTTCTTCCATCTAGTGAAACGATTTATGTCTTTTCTTCACCGTGTCCATCATTGGTGCACTAATTCCATTGAATTTCTAATAAATTTCCTGTAGAGACTAGCCAATCCATGAAAGCTTCTTACTTCAAATATACTCTTTGGCAATGGTCAATTCTTAATCACCTCCAATTTATCTGGATCCATTTTCAACTTATCTGCTGAAATAACAAATCCCAAATAAATGAGCTCTGTCTTCATGAATGATGATTTCGTCATATTTATCAACAACTTCTCTTGTTGTAATCTCCTCATCACTTTAGCCAAATGCTTCAAGTGCTCTATTTCTATCTTACTGAAAATCAATATATCATCAAGATATACAATGACAAACTCTCCAATGAACTCCTTCAGGACTTCATTCATCAACCTCATGAAAGAACTCGGTGCATTCGTTAAGCCAAATGGCATAACAATCCATTCATATAGTCCCTCATTTGTCTTGAATGTTGTCTTCCATTCATCACCTTCTCTCATACGAATCTAATGATATCAACTTTTCAAATCAATCTTTGAAAATAATTTTTCTCCACTCAAACAATCCATCAAATCATCCATCCTTGGTAATGGAAATCTATACCTGATGGTAATTTTGTTAATTTCCCTTGAGTCTGTACACATTCTCCAGCCTCCATCCTTCTTTGGACTGAGCACTTTTGGAACAACACATGGACTCAAGATTTCTCTAACCAATCCCTTGTCCATTAAGTCTTAGACTTGTCTCTTAACTTCTTCATTCTCCTGCGACGTCAATCTGTACACTACTTTGTTTGGTAAACTAGCTCCAGGCATAAGATCGATGTGATGAATTATACTCCTGATCGGTGGCAATGAACAAGGTAGTTCGTTCACTACTATATCAACAAACTCCTCCAGTAGTTGTTGGATTTCGTCTGGTAAATCATCCACCCTTGTACTAGTTAAAACAATCTGAGGTTTCCTCACCACAATGAATTGTGTTTCTTCCTTCTTCTTAATCTCTTCAAGAAGTTCCTTCCCACTCATGAGAATTACAGTGTTGCTTACCTCTATTGTCACTTATTTATCCTTAATTGGCAACAACATGTGAGTTCTTCCATTCTTCTCCAGGGTGTATGTGTTCTTTCTCCCATCATGAATCACATTCCTGTCATATTTACATAGTCTACCCAACAATAGATGACAAACATCCATGGGAATGACATCACATAGTATTTCATCCTTATATCCTCCTATTTTAATCTCAATTAAACATTGTTTAGTGACATTTACCTGATGTCCTTTTTGTAGCCACGAAACTCTGTATGGGATTGGATGTTCAATAGTCTCCAGCTCCGGCTTTTCTACCATCTCTGTAGAAATGAGATTTTTTGTGCTACCACTATCCACGATGACCTTGCATACCGTGTATTTTGTCTTGCAAGCAGTCCGAAAAAGTCTGTTCCTTTAGACTGGATTTTCTACTTCCTTCTCTTCCGTTAAGAGAACTTTCCTCATCATCAGAGATCTTCCACCTTCAGCATCTTCTGTCTCAACATTCCATCTCTGTGCTTTGACAATGTGAGTTTCACCTCCTTCCTTCTTCTTGTCTAGACATTCATAGGATTTGTGTCCATTCTTTCCACATCTGAAGCATTTTACCACTCCATCTCTGCCTCTAGTGCGAGGAAAAGTGTTGTTGTTAGCATATTGTCCTCTCTGTGAGCTTCCACCTCTCTCAGTTTAAGGTTGAGTTTTCTTCCACTCTTCTTTAGGTTTCTGATTCCTATCTTGGGCAATTGTCTTTCCTCTGGGCCGACTTCTACCTCGCCCTCTTTGACTTTGCTTTCAACTCAACTTCTCTTCAGCCTTTAGAGCCATCTAATAAGCATCTTCTATAGTCCGAATGATCATCATACTCATCTCATCTTGGATGTCGTATCTCATACTATTCATATATCTGAAAACCTTTTAATCATCACATTCTCAATGACCTACCCTGATGTTTAGTTTGTAGAACTCTTCAGCGTACTCTTTCACTGACATCAAATTCTATCTCAAATTCTGCATTCTCCGAAACTGAGTGATTTGGTAATCCTTGGGTATTAATTTTTCCTTCATCTTCGTAATCATTCTATCCTATCTCTTGATTTTCTACTTGCCTTTACAACGTCTGTCGGCTTGTAGTTCATCCCACCATAATGTTGCATTCCCTTTAAGTCTTGTGACAACATGTTTGACCTTCTTGTCTTCCTCGACATCTTCATAGTCAAAATACTTATCCAGAGCTCTAATCCAGTCTAGAAGCTCTTCAACATCCAGGTTTCCTTCATATACTGGAATGCCTATTTATGCCCTGGCACCTATCCTTGCAACAACCCTGAATAGGCGTTCTTCTATTGCATCTTCAGCTGCAACTTCTTCTCCTCCATGTCCAGCTTCATTTTCACTTTCAGACTCACTGATATCTCCAACACCAACTTTGTGCCTCTGTGTTGTTTCCATGGCATCCATCCTGGCACATAGTTCACGCATCTCTCTTTCCCCTGGCGGCTCAGGTAATTTCCTACCCCTTCTTCTTGGAATTTCCCTTTCCTCTGGTGGATTGGGTGTTTACCTATCTCTTCTTCTTGGCAGCATGGTTGTAAAATTCCTCCTTTCCCTGCTGCAGAAAGCAAGGAAAATTTTCCTATGCTCTGATACCACAACTAACATAGACCCCTCCCCAGACCCGCAGGTCGGGATCCACACAGGATCTTCTCCTTTCGGCCTGAGAGCTAGACTGGCTCTTCTATTTCCCTTTTGGGAAATTAACCCACGACAAACCTTGAGGGAATTTCCTCTTTTATTCCAGGATATCGGACTTCACGATTTCGCGAATCCCATGGTCGAGCACCTTACCTCTTCGACCTCTAAAACCCGGGTTTTTGACACTTGGCCTTTTCCTGATGTCGATTTTGACTTTTCTCCTTTTGCAATTTTGGGAGTTGCGATGACGAGAAACTCTACTCCTCGACTCCCGAAGTCCCGAAACCCGAATTACCGAAATCCAGAAATCCCCCCTTTAAGGAGATCAATGGCTTTGAACTCTCTCTTGATCCAACGGTTAGCACAATTTTGTGTACCGAGACTTTGATATGCCAAAGCTCGAACTCTATGTCCTCTCCACCTTTTGGTCTCCGAATTTCCAAAACACTAAAATGGTATTTCTTCTTCTCTACTTTCACGATCCTTGATAGGAAGTCTCCTACACTTCCACATGTCACCTTCTCCTTGTTTTGGGTTTTCTCCTTTGCTGTGTCCCAATCTCTCTCCCTCGAGACTTCTGAAACTCTGAACTCCGAAGTTTCGAAAAACTGGCTTTCCCACATGAAAACCTTCTTTTCGTGTTTCGGGGATTTGATCAGCCAAGGATTTTGGCTTACACTTCGAACTTTTGAATCCCAAAATGCCGAAATGGTTGACGACCTGAACAGATCGAAATCAACGGTCCTCATTGACTCTCTTTTGAAGGGTATATCTATCCAACACTTAACTCCCCTGCAACTTCCCTAGATCCTACGGTCCTCGCTATTTCAGGGATTCTCCTTAGAGAATTCTGACCGTCCAAATTTCTTCTTCAATGATCTTTGGTTCTAAATTGACCTTGCGACTCTCTTCTGGAACCTATCCCCTGCATGATGGATAAATTTCCCTTCTGCTCTTCAAATACCTTGAAGACGCTAACTCTCCTGAGCTTTCCTTCATCGACTTAAACCTCCTATGAGATTTCTGCATGCACTCCTTGCGACACTTCCTCAAATACGTCTAAGTATTTGAGCTCTTTTGACTTTGTGAAACTCCTCATGACAATAGTCTTCAACCTTCTCCTAGGTTGGTGAGTTCTGAACTTCCAACCAGCCTGCGCACACCTTGCAAAACTTATGTGCCTGACTTGCACCTCTAAGGAAAATGATAACAACGGTATCCTTCCTGAGCTTTCAGAGATGAACTCTGAACCCGTCAACACACTCCTTGCAGATGCTTCACTGCAATCCTTGCAGGAACTTTTACTCAAGAAGAGAAACAATTGAAACTCATTTCCTTACTCTCTCATACTTCAAACACTTAACATGAAATCATACATACATAACATAAAAGAAAATGTACAATAGAAAGAGTAAAACAACCATAAGCATAACATTCTACATGTATACACAGAAAGTATTAGAACACCATGAGTTTGAATCAAAGCTTCATATATAATAATTTCATAACTTCTATACATGGGTTCTTCTACACAGCTCTCTGCTTCTTCCCTCCTCTATGCTCTATTCATTCTTGATAATGTTACAATGATACCATATGAGGGTGTCTATAATTGGTTTTCCCTCCTATGCTCTAAACTGTCTAATCTACATTTAAATCTACCTACTTACATTAATTACGCATAAATGCCTTCACCTACTATAGATAAGAGAAACCGCTCAAGATCTATTTACAATATCTAAGTGTGCTTCCTCTTAACTATTACATTAATGTTTCAAAACATTTCAAAAAATGTGTGTTGGTGCTTTCCATCTTTCTTCCGTCTTTGTGCTTGCTTGCTGCTTACGATGCTTTTCATGCTCCTGCATCATAATTGCATCTATCCAACAAACATAATTGAATATCCATATATGCAGACATAGAATAAGAATCAATTTCTCATATTTCTTGTCATATAGCACGCAATGCATAAGATTTTTTATGTCATATAAGAAGCACACAAACTAACTGCATATATCCAACACACATAGATGAATATCCATATCTATAGACCCAAAATAATAATTGGTATAAATTATCTGCACAAGAATTGAAAACATACCAAATGTTCATTGTCTCAGAAGAAAACCCTCCACAAAGAAAAAATGATACAACTACGTGGGATGTAGAGAAATTTTCAAAGAAAACACTTCCACACATAAACAACAATGCATTGCACATCACAATATATTTTAAAAAATACAACTACCTGTATATGATTAACAAGGAAAGACTTTAATAAAACACCATAACAAATTTCAACAAAACACAACAATTGCACTATGCATGAAGCACATACTATTAAACAACAAACACACAAACTAATTGCATATGTCAAACAACATAATTGAATATCCATATCTATAGATGGGAAATGCGAATCAATTTCTAATCTTCCTTGCAATATAGCATGCAATGCAGAGAATTTCTTAACTGAATATCCATATCTATAGATGTAAAATAAAAATCATTCTAATCTTCCTTGCCATATATCACACAATGCACAAGATTTCTTATAGTCTAACACAAAATTGTAGAATCCCAACACCACAACTCCTGCAACTCTCAACACACAACACTTCAAAATTGACAACACCTTTGTCAATATCTGGGTGATTTGAGCTTGCACCTTATGGTGACCATGGCCTCCTAGGATCCAAGGAATGTCTACAAGAAGACTTTGGTTGTTAAATTCAATATGCACTTGAGGGAATTAGAACATTGGTCGTTTGGTTTGGGTCATATTTTCACCACATTGATGTGCAACCCCCACTTTTATTGAAGCACTCTGTTGGGTTATGAAAAGGTACAAATATTCTCCTCATTTCCATGTTTTATGGTATCATCTTGATTTGCTTTTCTGTTACTTAGGAATAAAATAGGATAGGAAATGATTAAAATGTCTTCTAGAACTATCATTGAGTTGAAGTTCATAAATTCTAAAATATGGTTGGAATTGTTTGATTTTGTTACAGGAATGGGTAAATTTTGGTAAACTCACGATAGCGGAAGATATTTCAAAGATTCGTAAGCTATTGGAGGTTAAAGAAATAGAGCATAATATAGTTTTAAGAGAGATCAATTCTCTATTTAGTAAACTTCATAAATAGTAATAGTGATCCTGAGGATCTCTCAATCCTAAGGATAGCTTAATTTACCCACATTTTGTAATATATAAAGGGTAGTGAATCCTGGAAAGAATAATCTAAGAATTGTATCTAAGCACTCAGAATTCAGAATTGCTCTGCGCAAATAGTTTTTGTAAATGTTGTCTCAATTACGGAATAATAAAGGTTTTGAATGTTTCCATCATTTTCGTATACTGAGTTTCTAGTAGCAGTGCTTCTGAGGACTGAGGGCCCAGTCTGGAGTTACTGTCTTACTCTGTATTTTATCAGTTGATTTCTGTTTCAAACTTTAAATCCTTTTTATCATCATTAAGATAATGCGTAAGTGTGTTAATGTTTTGATATTGTTTGTTGGTAGAAGATAAATGTTTTTATTTGAATGTTGTCGATTGCTATTCCAGATTCCATTTGGTGTATTTTATTGCTTGACAGTTCCTCTCATTTTCATAGGCACTGTTACTTTCAATTAAATTAACAATTGTTGTTCCTTTCCATTAAATTAGCATTTGCTATTTCTTTCGATTAATTAGTGTTTTTTGTTCCTTATACTTAGTTAGCATTTGTTGTTCAATTATTATTCTGTCTCAATTTACAGTATTCAGTTATTTCTTTCTAGAAGATTAGATAGTCATCAATATATCATATTATTTTCATAGATTCAATTATTGTCTCTTAAATAGATCAATTCCACAATTCAATTGATGCCTTTAATATCAGATTCAATTCATGTCTCTTAATTAGATCAATTCTGCAATTCAATTCATGCCTTCAATTCATAGCACATTATAGATCAAATTTCAATCCTGTTGAGTAGGATCTTAGCTTTAGAAACTTAATGAATGTGTGAGGAACTTGATTGTTGATAAACTTAGATTTGCTACACGATTTTATCCTCTACGAGTTGTCTGCATAGACTTTGCTAATATTATTGAAATAGAAGACGAATCCTCGGGTTGATAAATTAATGTTAAACTAATGTTGTTCTTAAGACATATTTAGAGTGCAACATTTTGGCACCGTTGCTAGGGAGAGTGTCAAAGATATCATAGGTTGTGTCTCTAGAAGATGAGGTATTGAAGATGGAAGGTAAGAACCTACACAGGAAATAAGTAAGATGATTATGCTAGTGCCTACCTCCAGCTGATACTTAGAGGTTATATAGGTGTTTTTTTGAAATTTTTGAGTGAAGTGTGTATGACTAAGAAAAAATATCCTGAAAAACCGAAGCCTCCACAAAAAAATACCAAATCCCAGGGTTCAGTGCTCCATGGGAGAAGCACTTTCATAGACGATATCATTTGAAAAGAGGAATCTCAAGCTTCAGTTGGACCTAGGAAAGGATCTACCCGAATCCCTTAGGCAGTAGTTTCACCAACTGCAACCCACACTGAGATTCACAACAAAAATGGAGGGACTGACCAAACATTTCAAAGAAAATATCTTCCACCCCTCAACCCTTTGGATGAGGGAAATTCATGTAATATGGAGGAAGGATATGGAGAAACTAGCGGGGTTGCCAAGGAAAACCCATCACCATCACCTGAATTTTATGTGAAAGAAGAAAGCATACCTGAAATCCCAGATAGAGGTAGTGCAATCAAATCTCCTCGGGGATCAAGTAATCAATTAAAAGAATACCTAGGCTAAGAAATTCCTAAATATTATTGGCATATCTTCGACCAAATGGTGCAACCAAATCAGCAACAACCCCAGACCTCCACTCTGGAATATTCGATAGTTGATCTAGTCACTAATGCCCCCATGAAAGCAATTCCCCTGCAGAATATGCCAACTTTTCATGGATTGATTTCAGAAGACCTAGATGCATTCTTATCCAAATTTTATTTCCTATGTAGAGGTTATGATTACACCTCTAAACCCCAAAAACTAAACTTGTTCCCTTCCACTTTGAAAGGGGCAGCTTTGCACTGGTTTATGGGATTGGGAGGCGGAACTATAAACACATGGGATGAGATGAAACATGCCTCCTTGACAAAATACCAGGATTTTTGTAGAACCAGGGACCTAAAAGATGAAATATTTCAAATGATTGCAAAATAAAATGAGACATTAGAGGAATATGTTGAAATATTTCAATATAATCTCCAAAGATCTCCTTAGGGTACATTACTAGGTGCGGTGCTCAAATCCACTTTGATAAAAGGAATGAAAGATGAGTGGGTAGAAACATTGAATTTAATGGGGAAGGGTGATATTTTTCAAGAAACTTATGATAACATCATTCTATTGTGCATAAGGTGCTCACATGGAAGTACACAGACCAGATCAGGAATGTGAACTCCCCTCACCAGAAATAACAATGTTACCATTGGAGGAGTTACTCGAGCTGAAGTCAGTAATCTCTTAGAAAATTTCAAAACTAATATTCTGAGCACTTTGAGTACACAATTGGATGTATTGTAGGACAAACAGAAACAAGCAGAAATAGAACAAACTTTAGCCATATTTTTCCACAGATGCAGAAAAAAACATCGTCCAAGGGTATGTCCTTTGGATGTGGTTTGGGTTTGCGCTATTTGTGCCAAAGATAACAAGATAGAGCAATTCTCATCACTCCCTAGACTAAAATCTGTCTTTAGAGAAGTAGAAGAGGAAACATAACCATTATATCTTATGGCTCAACATCACCAATGGAAGGCTCGACCTCCAGGTAAACTACAGGACCCCACCTCTTTCTTTTATGGGTAGTATAATCAACAACAAAATTTTGGAAACACATGGCAGGGCCAACCATTTACTAATCAAAACTAATAGCCCCAGCAATATCCAACTGCGAATTCCACTTGGCCGAGCCAACCCTCTATGAATCCCATCTGGCAGACTCAACCAACTGCAAATTCCCCCTGGACCAATGTACAATACTCTACCCCATCTTGGAAAAACCTAAACAACAACTCCTACCCTTCAAAGTGGTCCAACACAGCTGCCCAAAACCCAAATTGGAACCAAAATTGGCAGCACCCCATGGGGATAACCAATCAACCCATAGGGATGGCCCCTCAAACCCAACCCACTTTGCAAGCCCCACTCCAATTACCCCTAAATCCAATCCTCTTACCCTTTTCCAAGCCCCCCTCCAATTATCCCTCAAACCCAATGCTTGAAATTGGATTTCAATCCTATTCAGTAGGATCTTCGATTTATAAACTTAATTAATCTGTGAGGAACTTGACCATTGATAAAATCAGTTTTACTACACGATTTTAGCCTCTACAAGTTGTCTACATAGACTTTGATAATATTCTTGAAATAGAAGACAAATCCTCAGGTTGATAAATTAATGTTAAACTAAGGCTGTTTTTAAGACATATTTAGAGCCCAACACACTCCACATCCAGGACTTGAACGAATAAGTGACACCAACCCAACAATGATTTCAACAACCCACACTTTTATTGAAGCACTCCACATTTGTGACATTAATGCATAAGTGACACCAACCCAACAATGATTTCATGCCAAGAGAGAAGGCTCATCCATGCCACACAAGGTGGATGAAAAGGTGTGAGAAAAGTGTTCATCCCTTCGAAAATATTTAGTAGGTTAGGTGCAACTTTGATCAAGACAAATCCATATTGAAAAATTTGATTAATAAGGAAGAAAAAAATGGGAAGTTTGTTGTTCAAACCTCCCCCTTAAAGGGCCCACTGATAATTCCTATAGTTGGACAAGTTGGATGATTTATGTTTGCAAAACTAGAGGATTGATAAATTGATTTACATGGGAACAAAATATTGATGGGGAACTCATATTTAAGTGTTTAAAGTGGAAACACCAAAAAAAATTGCATGTAAACTTGTTATGAGTAACTAGGATAACCCTGGAACCAAGCAAGGAGTTGGATGATAGAGAAACCCTCAAATCTGCATTGGAAGCACATGGGATGAAAGGGACAGGGTACGCGTCAGGAATGAAGTGTCCAAAATAACACTAAGAGGAAGGCCACACATAGGAGGAGAATACTAGAGAGGGAAAGTGAGAATGGTAGTAACATTAGAAAAAGGGTTGACTCCCTACAAACACAAGAGATTAGCGACAACTTGCAACTCTCTCAGCAAAATATGAGAAGGGATTTGTAGAATTGATTTGATACCATGTATCTACACCATACAAAGGTAGTAGTCCAACATTCAGGATGTCAGGACATGATCCCACTGTTAGGTTACCATAATTCAAAGGAGAAGCATCGAAGGACTCGGAAAAACATTTGTTTATCTGTGAAAATATTTGGGAAGTAACATAGATCACAGACAAAGATACTAAACTTGCATGGATAGCGATTATAGTAAGGGATCACACACTAGATTGGTATATGAGTTTAGAT
Organism: Picea engelmannii; assembly: GCA_009831015.1. NCBI lineage: Eukaryota > Viridiplantae > Streptophyta > Pinopsida > Pinales > Pinaceae > Picea > Picea engelmannii. The sequence continues at coordinate 15,737 of ML830922.1, read as the reverse complement.
ACAAACAATCAATTAGGGATAACCATAACGATTGCAAACATCAAAAAAATGTTGATAAATGCGTTCCAGAAGCCAAGTTCAGAAGATCGGTACATGAATGAGATGATAGAAATTAGACAGCAACCAAGAGAATCCAAATGGGAGATTGAACAGAGATTTAAGATACTGAAAAGAAAGTTTAAATATCTCACGACCGATATGCAACACAGGCACTTGTTCGTCAATTCACCATTACCACAGTTAAAATACCCATTATGGAAACAAAAGTTTCAGACATGGGAAAAGGCTCTCTAGGCAGCCCTACAACTGGAATAAAACCAATATTAGAAAACAGATCTAGCCATCAAAGAACTAAAGGAGGATTTGAAGAACTTAACGTTCCAGCTAAATTAGAACAAAATCAAGGATAAACGACAAGTTGTCTGGTGTACCACATGGAGGACGAAAGGACACCAAAAGAACGAATGTCCAACATTCATGCAGTATATGGTAGGAGAATTCCAAATCCATTACCAACACGAAGACTATGGTGAGAAATTCATATGAAACCAGATCACAATCTGTATCATTACCCAATGATGTAGAAATACTAGACATTCCCAAAGAGTTGATATTGCAACCTTTTCAAGTTAGTGGGACATGATGACAAAGATTGTAGAACTATGGATTTGATGCGAGAGAGGACATCAGATGCATATAGGGTGTAGGAAGAAATGATGATTGGGAAATATGAACCACAATTTAGCCAAGTTCCATCCCCATACAACACTACATCAGTAGTATAATATTGTGCAACAACCATATAATACCACGCAACCATAGTACAATACAATGCAACCTCAGTACAATACCACGCAGTACAATTAGGAACCTCAGTACAACATGCCAAGAGGAGATCGAGCTGGCTACAAAGGTGGAGGATGAGTGAGAGGAGGCTTCGAAAGAGGTAGAGGACCAGTGGTATGTCACAATTCTCAACAACCAGGACACTATGCAAGGGAATTTCCACTTCCACCAACAACTTGTATGTATTGTCACGCATCGGACCATGATATGGAAGAATGTTTGACACTATTAGTAAATATCCAGGAAAAGAGGAATCAAAATAATAAAAATGTTCAATGGATTTCAGTAGAACCAAGAGATGAAGGACATAACATCAACATAGTTACGTGTAGAGGAGTTAAAACAGGAAACGATGTAGACCAACAAGAGCCAGCACAACACCAATGGGTGAAGAAGAATGTCGAGCCAAGAAGATAGTTCGATGCGCATAATGAGAAGAACACATTTAAGAAATCCAAACAAGAATTTGTGAATCAAGACACTGCGCCAACTTCGATTGCACAACAAAGCAAGGGAGAGCCATAGAACGAGGTGCCTCCATCATTGGATCATACCAATTAAATGCATCCCATGGGATAAGTAAGTAAAATCAAAGGATTTTTACAATCATGTGTAAAACTATTGAATGATCCACCCACTATCAAAATATTGTAAAATATACTAGAAAAATGTAGCATAGAGATAGAAGGAAAACTATAACAAAAAGCAGTCAATCACCTACATACAAGGAGAAGAACAAGTAGGGAGTTCAGGCTGAATGCCAACATCAAAGATTTCAACATGGGAGATATCATACTAGATCTAGGATATGAAGTCAATGTATTACCAAAGAAGACATGGAAATGTATGGGAGAGCCCACATTTGGATATTCACCTACTCAACTGAAACTAGAAAACCAACACAAAGTCTTACCAATTGGTAGACTGAAAGGAGTGACAATAGACTTGGATGGAGTGCGCACTAAACCAGACTTTGAAGTGATTGAAATAGTGGATGACACAACACCATATCTAGCGTTGCTTGGCTTGGATTGGGCATTTGATAACCAAGACATAATCAATTTAAAGACCTGAAAAATGACATTTGAGTAAGGAGAATATAGCATCATTGCACCATTAGACCCATCAGAAAGGCAAAAGTTTGTCGAAACTACTTTCTTAGACTTAGAGGAAATAAACTAGTTATACAGAACAATTGTGCCTGATGAGGATTATGTAAACCCAACTACATATGCGATACTACGATACTCAGTTGGAGAAGCATCACTTCATGTGTGACAGACTTAGACACAGGTCTAGAAAACTGGCAACAAAGACTACATGAAGTTTCCACAAGAAGGTACGCAAGAATAGACCGTCCAGTAAGATGGGTAGGAACAAAGATAAGGAAACCACCCAGTTTCCATGGAGTAAATGATCTAGAAGAATTATTGGGACAATATGAGGATGAAGTGTTAGAAAATCAGAGACTCTTAGCACTCAATATAGAACTCAAGGAAACACCTACAATATGGTGGGGTGCACAAAAAGAAACAATCAAGGATTGGTACCAGTGTGAGTGGTTATTTCACATAAGGTTTGGCGCAGAACAAAAAAGAAACAAGAAACATAAGTAAGATGGATAGGGGGCACTAGTGGAACTCTTGGAGAAGTGAAGAGGGTAGTGGAAAATGAAACCCCATAGGAATGGCCTCATCATTTTGTACACACCTTAGAAGGCATACAAACAAACTGGTATACAAACCATGAACTGCACATAGGAACTTTGAACTTGACAATACTACAACAAAATTTTATAGGCACTTTCTCATTCGAGTAGGAGAACCCCAACATAGATGCAACTCTTACAAAAATAAGAGGGGGGATATTCATCACAAAACTGGAAATCGAACTCATAAGAGAAGAACAACAACAGAACAAATAGACATTGAAAGAATTGTTTCCATGTTATAATGTGTAGGAAGAAGCACCAGATGAAGATGATTCATGTGATATCCATATTGAGGAAGAATAAGGTGAAAGAGAAGTGGAATATTGACTGCTAGAATAAAAAGTAATTGTTGCGCCAATCAAGATGAAGAAAGTCAACATTAGGGTAGTTGAGAATCCCAAAATGACTAGCATTGGAGACTACTAGGATGAGAAAACAATAGAAAGCATAACAGAGTTACTGCATGAGTAGAACAATTTGTTCCCCACAATGTTTACATAAATGAAGGGTACAACAGGAGAGGTAGGAGAAATGAATATACCACTTAGAGTTGAAGCGATACTGATCAAACAATGACCATACATATTAAACCCGATATACAATAAGAAAGTCAAAGATGAGATCGACAAGATGCTCGAAGCCAAAATCATAGAACCCGTGGAAGAATCAAAATGGATAAGCCCAATGGTATTTTAGGAGAAAAAACAAGTTGATGTAATTATATGCATCGACTTAAGGAAGTTGAATGATGCATGCCTACATGACCCATTCCATACACTTTTCATGGATGAAGTGTTGGACAACATAGGTGGACACAAAGTTTACTCATTCACAGATAGATTCTCAGGATACCACCAGATCAAGATAGTACAAGAAGACAAATATAAGACCACATTTCCTACAGAATGGGGATCCTACCAGTACACAGTCATGCCACTTGGACTGAAGAATGCACCAACAATATTCTCCAGAGTAGTTATCATTGCATTTAAAGAGTTTATCCACCTATTTCTAGAGGTATACTTAGACGATTGGAAAGTCTGTATTTTATTGAAAGACCATGTAGAGGTCTTGCAGATGATGTTAGAAAGATGCAGGTAGTGCCATATTTCATTAAACAAAAAAAAATGTATATTTGGAACACTATTGGGATACTATTGGGCCATATAGTATGCAAACAAGGCTTACTAGTAGATACTACAAAGATTGCAGTAATTGTTAACCTACCACCACCAAAAATAGTCTGTCAACTAAGAGCGACATTGGGCCACACAGAATACTACAGAAAGTTTATCAGAGGGTACGTGCATATCACCGTGCCAATGGAGAAACTGTTAGGGAAAGATAAAAAATTTCAATAGAATGAAGATTGTCAACAAGATCCAGATACTCTGAAAGAAAATATGGTCATCGCACCAATACTAGTATTTCCAGACTGGCAGAAGACATTCTATGTACATGTGGATGCATTAGCGATAGCACTGGGAGCTATTTTGGCACAACCAGGAGCGGGAGATTTGGATAATCCTATAGTATTTGCAAGAATAAAACTATCAGAATCTGAGCAGAAATATAACACTACAGAGAGGGAAGGCCTAGCTATGGTCTACACATTGTAGAAATTTAGACAGTACTTATTGGGAAAACATTTTAAGATGTTGACAGATCAATCAACCCTTAAATACCAAGTCAACAAACCAGTGTTGTGGGGAATAATCTGTCGATGTTTATTAATGTTTCAAGAGTTTGATTTTGAAGTAATAGTCAAGAAATGAAAGTTGAATGCAGGACCAAACCACCTATCAAGGGTTACAAATGGAGAGGAACCTACAATATTAGATGATGACTTTTCAGATGCATAGTTATTTTCAGTCCAAATCGTCGACGAATACTTTGCAGATATCATCATGTACTTGAGCACATGTACTATGCCACAAGAATATAACACCGTATAGAATAAAAACATGGTAGTCTAGGTGGCATACTATCAGTTGATTGCAGGACACTTATACGAAATGGGCGTAGATATCACCTTGCAAAGATACATGCTAGAACATGAAACACCAAGGGTTTTAGCAGAATCCCATGAGGGAATAATAGGAGGAAATTATGCAGGAAAATATATCGCGTAGACAATATTGCACACAATACTATGGTGGCCAAACATTCACAGAGACTCAAATGAGTACTTCCATAGATGTGATGTCTTTCAGAAGGTTGGTAAACCCAACATAAGGGATGCGATGCCATTGTGACCACAGGTAACATTGCATCTATTTGAAAAATGGGAAATCGACTTTGTGGGACCAATCAACGCACCATCCAAAAGAAAAGGAACAAGGTACATTATCACTACGATAGAATACCTGACAAGATGGGCAGAAGCAACACTAGTGAAGGATTGCAGCACAAAAACAACATCACACTTTCTATTTGAATAATTAATCACCATAATTGGTTGCCCAAGAATTTTGATGAGAGACCAAGGAACTCACTTCATTAACAACACTATTAAGGCTATGAATAAATAATTTGAGGTCCATCATAAAAAAAGCACACCATATCATCCACAAGCAAATGGAACAGTAGAAGCATTTAAAAAAATCCTCGAGAATGAACTGACAAAGATATGTAATGTCAAAAAAGATGATTGGGACCTCAAAGTACCAACAATATTGTGGGCATACAAGACCAGATGTGAGAAGTTGACAGGGCACACACCATCCAAACTGATATATGGAAAAGAAGCAGTGGTGCCATTAGAATTCCAGGTACCTATTCTGTGTGTAGAAATGATTACATACATGACAGAACAAGGCACAATAAAGGATAGGCTGAATCAGTTGTTGGTCATGGAGGAAGATCATATCCTAACAGGGTTCCACCAATAAGTTCAAAAGGAAAGGGACAAATCTTTGCATGACATACACATCAATAAGAAAAATTTCAAAGAAGGAGACTTAGTGTTGATGTATGACAACAAATCCATTCATCATCCAGAAAAACTCAAAATGCACTGGTTAGGGTTGTACAAAGTAAAAACTGTCACAAATGGGGGAGATATATAGTTTAAATAATTAGGAGGCGCAGAACTCAGAGGGATGATCAATGGGAGTTGACTGAAGCTGTACAAGGGCAGTCGAACACCCATAATTTGAAATTTACCACGCATTAAGAAAACAAAAAAGAGAAGGATAGTAAATGGTACCAACAGAGGTACAATGCATTGAAAGGAGAAAGAGCACACACACATAGGAATACAAACCTGGTGAAGACAAGGCCAATGGATGGTTCACAACGGAAACAAGCGGGAAAAATAAAGACTACAAAATAAGTACTAAATGATGAAGGCAAGTGGACTTGAATGCTAGAAAGGACCAAAGGGATTCTGCATTAATCACACCAACTAGAGATGATGAGGGGCAGTAATTGCAAGTACAAAGGAACCAAAGGTTCATTGAATCCCTAATAAATGTAGTGTCTTTGACAAACTTCATAGGATGCCCATACAAAGCAGGGACATAGGAACCAAAAGCCTATTGTGAAATAAGAAGAGATAGAGAGCGATCGAGCATACAAAGCACATAGAGAAGTTCATATAGGTTTTAGAGACCACTAAGCTCAAAGTATGATCAAATTTCATCACCATGGAACCACCTAAACAAGCCGAACCAAGCCAGGCTACCAAAAAATTCAAAGTTAGGACTAGAGCACAAGTACAATCGCAGGAAAATGAACAACAGCCACAAGAAGTCATCAATATAAATGAAATCCCATCACCAGATACAACACTAATTAAACCCACACCCATTGTGGAGGAAACCCAAGAAACAAAAATATCAGGCATGAACGTGGATACATCGATAGAGGAACAAGGTCGACAGAATGAGGGCATGAGCAGCCAGGCGAAACCAGTAAACCCTGAAGAGGCCCCAAGAGTCAATGGGACAACTACAAATAAGGAAGCATTGGTTGAGCCAGATGAATATCATACACCTATGTCAGACCATCCACAAGAGGGAGCAGTGGAAGATGTCATGGTCTGGTCAAAAAAATATGACAAAGAACGACCAATGGAGGTTGGAACTTCGAGTCATCCACCACCATGAAAGTACCAACACACAATACCTAGGTCACTGCACAAAAAACCTATCGCAACAATTTTTTTTCCATGCATACCAGAAGGGGTACGGGTGAAAACAAATTTTCTAGGATATGTAGAAAAACTAAAGTATTCATACCATGATGTAACAGAAACAGACAAGTTCCTGGAGTTTGCAAAGCAAGTCTACCTACAGACTGTGGGTCTAGATCCATTTGGGGCACCGGTTCATCAACCACTCCAGTGGGTAGTAGGATTGGAAAAAACTTAGATTTTAGGTATGTTGGAAATAACACACTTTGGAAGAGGATAGTACGCAAACAATTGCGTCAAACAATTGTTGGCGGTCACACATGGCGGAGAGATATGGCTGGAAAAGATCATATCAATAGACTTAGAGATTATTGCACACATCATAGGGGTTCCATCATGTGGCATGTATCATGAATAGTCTCTCGACGAAAAAACAAAGGAGAAACCACTCACCGAGGAGATGAAAAATAAATACAACACTTATAGGGGGGCATGTAGAATCATCATCAAACGGATTAGTGACATCGGGACAAAAATGGTTGAAAAAATCATGGCCTGCAAGCTGCTCATAAAATTCCATAAGGAGGAAGTCCCAACTGGGGTTGTTGCAGTTGCAACACAATGTGTTGTGGGCACCACAGTCAGATGGGCCCCTTATCTTTTGAATTTTTTTCTAGGTCACTGCAAGGATGCACAGGATCTGGGAACAAAATTTCATTACTCATGGCTACTCATGTTGATCACCATCATGGAATGGAAGGAACCTAAATATGTATTTTTGCCACCAGACCCAAACCAAATCATGGAGCAAGATATTTATCACTCGGTGCCTCTTCAGATGCCAGGAACAAAAATATGAACGCATGCATATTCAAAGGATATCTCCGCGACCTACAATAGACCATCACCAACTTCTAGAGAATAACACCATAGGGTGTTTCATATTATTGATACATAGCTAACTTCAAGGCCACTCGACATCCGAAGGGGATCCAGGTGTGAAAGGACCTTTGGGGCTCTAAATATGTCCTAAAAACAACCTCTATGCATTAGTTGAAGATAGGCGCTGGCACAAGCATTTTACTTGTTGCCTATGTAGGTTCTTACCTTCTATTTTCAATACCCGACCTCCAGAGATGCAACACATGTAAAGGAACAAAAACCGTAAAGGGAATAATAGTTGTTCTATTCAAATGAATGACACTTCATGTAAAGGTAACAACAATTGTAACAAGGGAACAACAGTCATTACATTGGGTCGAACTAATGTTGAATTAATTTCATTGTAGTATTTTCCCAACTATCTAATTTGTCAACCCGAGGTTCATAAACTGACAAAGCACACACAAAGTATATGCAATATTGAAGAGGGACTAATATAATCTAATGTTTAATCTATGCATGAAATTGAATCATTAATATAATGCAGGAAATTGAAACACACGACCTGGAATTGAAATTAATCTAGGATTGGGAAATTGCACAAATGAAATTAATCTAGGAATGAGAAATTGCATAAATGAAATTAATCTAGGATTGGGAAATTGCATAAGTGAAATTAATCTAGGAGTGGAGAACTACATGAAGGAAAATAAAGTACAACATGTGAAGAGTTGAATGACACGACAACATATGTGAGCTCACTCAAATGAAGAAATCTTACATTACAATAATCAAATCAATATTCATAACAAAATCATGAAAGCATGAAAACCAAAACTATTAATCAAAGCTAAGAACCCCTTTTTCTTTCAAATTACAAATCTAAGACTAATCCATATTTATACTTGAATCTTAATGACTATTGTTAATGAATACTCTAATTCCATCCTAATTACCACTCAATGATTACTACTCGACCTGAATCCTCATGAAGAGAGAGCACTCTCTTTTATACATGAGAGCCTTGAAGATAAGATAACCATCTCAGAATTACAGATCCACTATTATCTCAACCATTTTCCCATTATTACAAAATATAATCCCTTCAAATCCTCACACATATCTCTCATACATCTTGGATAAGATATTCCAACCAAATCTCCATGATCTTCTCCTTGGAATGGGCTTGAATTATCTCGTCAAAACTTGAAATGGTGGAGGAAGTATTCGAAAAGTCCTTTTGAATTAATCCTTCTCATATTCCTACACATTACAAAGCTCACACAATTTTGAGATATATATGAAAACATGACAATTTTCTAACATTTAATCAGAAATTCCCTTTTAATACTAAAATGAATAAAGTGGAAAATAATAAGGTGAAACCCAAATGTATTTATGAAAATGATATCATGAAGGGTTAATGGGGCGATGAAATGTGAAGAATAATGAAGGGAATGGTGGATGAAAATAGGAAATTTCGGACCCCCAACATACCCCCCATATTAACTTGTTGCATGTCCTCATGCAACCATGAATGGATCTTCTCAAGAAATTTTGGCATCTGAATGTTTGGCTTTGAGTGATGATAAAAAATGTTTCTAGGATGGGATTTACATGAGTAACAACTACCATTTTCTTATGGTTGGTTATTGTATGAAAACCATGAATATAAAGAATCTTGGTTCTTGTGTTAACACCTTTCATTTCATTTATTTGTTCTCTTATTGTTATGATAATAATTTTCCCATATTCTTATTGAAAAATATATGCTATCAAATGTGCATAAGGAAATATCACTGAGTATAAGAAAACCCTTTTTTATATTTTTGAATCATGCCAATATGTATATCAATGCTTATAAAGAAAAGTGCAACAGAGTATCATTGGAAAAGAAATGTTGGTAAATGGTAAGTGAGAGGAAAAATGGAATGATGGTAGTGAAAAAATGGATTAATGATAGTGAATAAAGTCCCCTACCCCCCAACTGAACTGGTTGCATGTCTGCATGCAACTAGCATAAGTCATAGAAGGAAAAAGGAAATGGATCTTGGTGAGGGAATTTTCCAAATTATTCATTGATAGTAGTTGAGGAATTACATGATTAAATTTTCGAAAATAACATACCTCCACTTACCCAAAATGTTGATGAACTATGCAATAGGAATATGGCTGATGTAGTTGTTGGAGCATGGAAGATGTCACTGTTGCAAGATCATGAGAATGTAACTGTGAATGTTGTAGCTACAACTGTTGTATGTTGGATCAGAGAATGTAAAGTCGAGGAATCTGAATTGCTGCTCAATGAATCATGGAAAAGAGGAAGAATGAAAGTGGAACTGTAGTACTCTTAGATAGCTAAAGTCATGTTGTTGTAGCTGTGAAGGAAGTCGAAAAGGTGTATAGTCTTCACCTACTACAACCCAATGGTACACTTCTAATCATGAAAATGGATGTGTCGATGTCGATCAAGAAGAGAAGTCATTTGATTATCGTCCATTAATGAATGTCGTTAACCAAAGAGAGGAAAACTCACCATTGATGTCAATGAGTGCCAAGGTACCTAAGTAAATCTTGCGAAGTTAAAATGAATGAGCTGATGTCGAGCCACATGCAAGATCTGACAATCAAGAGACATAGATGTATTCCCATGATTGTCAGCGAGAGAACTTGCCATTAAGGCATGAAAGCCTCCAGGGACTCAAAAGGAACTCTAGTATCTATCCCAGATAAGGTGTTGAGGTCAATGGGGCAAGACTTGTTGAAAGGTGGGCTTTAAGGAACCCCACATCAGTCAATGCAAGTTTGATAAAAATATTGGTAGGAATATAGGAAATATCTCAATAGCAATGATGTTTATGGCAAGACAATTTAGTCATGGAAAGGAAGTTGGATAGTTTTATTGACAAGGAAAATTAAACTGAAAAATATAAAGAGATGTATGCGACTCCGAAAGATAGGCATGTGTGAAGTCATGAAGGATAATTCAATGGAAAATGGGCTTCAACACAGGGATGAAAAATCTTCTTTGAAGGAGAGATAGGAAGAAATAATTCATGACACTGTTGTGAGGGGAATCTCCCCATGGACTAGCAAATAGAGTTCAGAATCTGCATGCAGATATGACCAAAGAGAAACTACTTTCTACCTTCATCCCTAGATTTAAATCCCCTTTTCTTAGTAAATGCATAGAAAGATCAACCTACCTCGTTCTTGACGTTTGATGTCGATCCTCCATTGTACTTGATTACTTGTTTGCAATACTCCTTCCAAAGCTGACCTGCATCCAAGACAAGAAACAACTATGCATGCATCCTACTTATATACTAACGGGTTAGAAATCCAAAACATGTACTAATCAAGCTATAAAAGTTCATGAATTGGGATGGGAAAAGCATTTTCTTTATTATTTTGAATGAGTCAACTTACAAAAGTTGAGACTAGCCACTGCTCCTCGAACCTGATCCTGGGCTCCTCTTCTATAGTCCTCCAACTGCTTTGCTTTGAATATCATTTGTCACAAGGAAAGGATAAAGGATTGGGACAATGGGAATACATAAATGGGCAGAGTTTCTTTGCTATATTTTTCCTCCTTCCAAATGGGACCCATACCCCTTCTTTTATAGGCTAGAAGGAGCTAGGTATTTGGATGAACCCTCGTCCATGCATGGCCGAGAGTTTTAGTTAACTCACCCATAGCTTTTGTGTTCCATTGGAAACTTTCCTTTTTTCATGCTTTTGTCGGTCCATGTGGGCTGTTTTGGGTCAGCCAGCGTGTACACGCGTGCAGTAATGGAGTAGGGCGCATGGGCCTTTATAAAAGAGGATTTTCAAAGAGTTTCTCAATAGTGCTTTCGAAAAGAAAGGATATGAGATGGCCTGATGCTAGGTAAGCATGTGTGGTGAAATTTAGGGTTATAATAGATGCCCCCTAATGTGTGAGGTCAGAAGAGCATCTGATGGCCAAAATACATTACCAATCTTTACTGATGTGCCGAATAGTTGAGCCCAAGGATCAAGAACCGGGAGGTACCATCTGAAAAATAAAAAATGTCTCACCGAGGTGGGAATACCCTTGCTCGGTATAAAATAGAATCATGGCTACCAATCAAATACATTGTAGATCCATGTCATATAACTATATAAAGAGTAGCCGTGAATAATACACAGCGGAGCTACATCACAAAATCAAAAAGATATACATATAGAGTATCCATCTTCTAGAAGATGATACAGCCTGATGGCTGGAGATGAGATCTTCAGAGCTTGAGCAACAACTTCAAAATCCTCAAAACTTAGGTAGGAGTGTAATAAGAGTGTACAAATGCACTACCCTAGGTCTTTAAGGGCTCATCGATCATGGACTTGATAATCTTGAGGATTAGACTGAAGGCTTCAATGATTTTGAACAAGGACTTGATCAGATGTTTAGGATGGATGGGTATGAGGACAAGAGACATATTGCAGAAGGTTCGACTCAGGCTTAGTGACAAACTTCCCTTGGATAATAGCACAACAAATGATGAGACTCGGGCAGCATGGCCTTAATCATAAGTCTACGAAGTAGAAGACAATGCAAACTCTCCATATGTTTGGAAGGATAACCAAACGGTGGAGGACACAACTCTATATAGAGAGAAAAATCTTTCTAAGGTCGTACTACATCCCATAGTCTGATGAACAAATGGACAGATATGCTTTATCCAAGGGAGACTCATTATGCTGTCAATAAAGAAAACACTTTTCCCTTCCTCTTTTTGGGGTATATTTGATTTTTTTTTTCTTTTCAATAATTGTCGAAAAAGAATAAAGGAATATTACATTACAAAGGAGGAATGAGTGTTGCAAACATAGAAGATCAAGGCACAAGGACAAGACTGATGTTCTAGTAGGATGATACTCGGGAAAAATCCTCTGGGGGCCAAAGGAGTTAAGACACAGAAGCAAACTGTTACAAGGCTGGCGTATAAAGTATGCAATCACGGTTAACAAAACACACAATGGTAACGTCCTTCGATTTAATTTTAACGAGTCCAGAGAAGGTAAGCTCGATGGTTTTTCATGTTTAGAGAGTCTAGAAAAACATAAAAGGAGACTCCATTGGGGTACCTTTTTTGAAGGTAGTCTAGTCAGTTCGAAAAAGGGATAAACTAGCACCAACAAGACGTCTATTCAAAACCATTTTAACGAGTGTGATAAAGACAAGATCACTCAGCCATTTTTTCATTTTTAAGGAGTCTAAAGAAAGCTTAACTATGGAATCTGTCAGGAATGTTCTTCTGGACCAATTTTAACAACTGTGAAAGAATAAGGTCACTCGACAATCTTTTCAATTTTAGGAAGTCTGAAAAGAGCTTAACTATGGACTCCGTGGGAGTTCCTTCTTCATAAGTTTAGTCCCTCAGGCCCAAAAAAGAGATAAAATTATACCTGAGAGTACTCTTCTATAGAGATGAAGTTCCATAGAGTATACCTTTTTTCATATAGTTGACCATCCGGACCGAAAAAGGGGTAAACTATTGTTGGACAGACGTGACTTCAAATTTCAGATTAATGAGCGTGAAAGGCCACAAGATCTCTCGACAATATTTTCATGTTGAGAGGGTCTAAAAAGGGCTTAAAAGAAGACCCATTATTTTTTGGGAGTCCTGAGGGTAAGATCAAGAGCGAAGAAGAATCATGCAAGTGAGGTTCAAAATCATATTCAGGAAATACTATAAGGACTCCCGAGCCTACAGTGTTTTAGAGATGGCATGGAAACCATAATGCAGCCAGGACCTACCTAGGGCATCCATGTTCTGGTAAGATCTACTACCAAGTTGTTACCCTTCTAAAGCAGATATGATGGTTCTGTGTCACAACCTGATGGGATCGATCCTATGGAAGAGGAAAAAGACAACGAGACACAAAAGTCGGGGTAGTAACCTAACCTATATGCTCAAGTTGATTCTTGGAAAAAATTTCATGGACCATCAAAGTTTCCTCAAAACTCAAAAAAAATGTCCCAATACCTGATCAAGTCCCTACCATATAACTCCTAAATCACTCTAAATGGTTTTTGGTATAAATAAAATGATAAGGGAGGCAAAAAAAGTGAATGTCTATAAATAGAAGCTGGTAGCTCATTATCACCATTGCTGATTTGGAAATTGACTCTGGAGCCAAAAGATCCCCTTTGATAAAAATGGTGATTTAGGGAGCTACAGTGGACGAAATGAATTTCCGTCTAGACCAAGTAAGTACAAACTCCCCTATCTAGCTATTCAATTCTTTACTTTGGTTTTTTATTTCATGTTTTGGGTGGGCGTCGACCTTTAAAAGGTCGGCCCTAGGTCCACGCGGGCTGTCTCTGGACAGGCCGCGTGTACACTCGGGCAGAGTAAAACCTACCCGCGTTTACACGTGAACGTAACCTAGACAACACACCTGGACCCCTCTTTATAGACAAAAATAAATAAAGAGAACTCACTCACCCTCCTGAACTTGGTTGTTTTGGCAGGATGTATGTCCACTGGAGGGAAAGGGAGCATGAAGAAGTTAGTGAGTTGGTTGTGGGAGAGCCGAATGTCGTGGCCCCATTGATGCAATGTGGTTTGCTAAAGTTCTTCCTGTGTCCATTTATGCAAGCACAACCAAGGCTATTGAATGCCTTGGTTGACTATTGACACCCTGATGCAGAGGCCTTCACGCTAGAGGGGTAATCACTGGTGCCCACCACTGAGGATATCTACTTTTTGACTGGCCTCTCAAGGAGAGGGGAACCAATCAATTTTAGGACGTTTCCATCGGGGCCACATAACATAGAAAAACTGATAGCCCTGCACTGTGAGGTTGGGATAAACCATGTGAGCTCCCAGGTGCCCATAAGTAAGATCACTAACCTATCACTGCAAGCAATATTATTTCTCATTGGGCAGATTACTGGTTCAACAGCCTTGCATCAGGCATCTTGTGCATAGATGAATTGTTCTATCCAGTGCTTGAATGCACAAATTTTTGAATGGAGTACCACACTACTGGAGTGTATGAAGAGGTAATTGACAAATTGCCATCAGCGGACACAGAGGAACTTTGGGTTTGGGACTATCTTGTGTTCATTCTTTTTCGAGAGAGTTCTGATCTTTAGTCTTTGGGAAGTGGTATGAGGACATCAAGCCTCTTTTCCTGTTGTATGTAGATGGGCAGTATTACTGCTGCAACAGGGTGGTGGAAGAATCAACGAGTCCTTCGATGATGACTTTTTTGCATGGTTGTCCCAACAAATCCCTGTGATCGAGGATTACCCATATGTAGGGTTAGAATTTTGTAGAGATCCTGAGATACCCGTGCCTCCTAGTGAGGAGTGAGGGGAGATGGGTAAGTCTCCACCTTTGTATTTTTTTTGTTGTATATGTAATTTTTATGTCGTTTTTGTTGTATATATCATTTTTTTTATATGCCAGAGTATTTGACATATATACATTTGTCGCATGAAGATGTGGGACCAGTGCGACCTGCCGATTAAGCATGGAACAGGCGTCATCCTCGGCCAGGGGCCACAACTGCTGTTGCCGGGGGACTAGCAGTAGAAGCATACCTCTTAGTCAAGGAGGCCGAGAGAGTACTCAGATGAGTTGAGTGGAACTTTACTGCACTCACTCGCATAGTTTCGATGGCGGAGATTGAGGACCTGCCACCATCCATGCAACCTCATGTAGTGGGGGCACCTCGGACGTGGGTCCGATTGTTTAGGCGTTCATCCCATGATGTGGACCAGTATAACAGGGACCATAAGCCATGAACCTATTTAGACTTTTTACGTGCCATGAGAACTACTTGTACATATTTTTTGAGGGCATAAGCCCAGTGACTCGTTTATTGGTCCTATTTTTGAGGTGCTTGCATCCATCTATGTACTCTAGTTACTTTTATGATATTATATATGGTTTTTCGGTCTCTTGTGTCTTATGGATCATGTTTGAAAAAATGTATTTACATGCTTATGTCAATGTTCTTTCAAGTGTGTGCGAGATGCCAATCTAAAATTTGATTAGCTAGAGTATCTGTAATTTGGTTTAATCTCCTAGGAACATGAAAATATGTAATATAATCAAAGTTTCGTTCTAAGAGATGTACCCTAAGGAATTGATGGTGTAAAGTTGGATCATGAACCCAGTATACTCT
>ML830921.1:120200-136610 GCA_009831015.1 Picea engelmannii | reverse complement strand
CTTGCATTTTGAATCGCGATCGGCGATTCCCCGAGTCAATCTAGGCCGTTGATCCAGACAGGGACACGTGGCGCAGGATCCCTTTAGATCGGGGTTCGGCGTTCGGCGTTTCATAGAACAAGAGGTTTATACTCTTCGAAATCCTGAGTTGCGATTTCCCGAAGTAACGGGAGCCGTCGATCTACGGAGGGACACGCGGTGTCAGATCCTGCATATCGGAGTTCGGCGTTTCAGGGTTTTCGACACCAAAGGAACCTTGCATTTTGGATTCGCGATTCGCGAAATCCCGAAGAGGACGTGGCAAGGTGGGTCCCCAAGCCATAGTGGGAGACAGGTGGCATGTACTCGGGGTTTCAGTACTCGGGGTTTTGTGTTGCATGAGGTATGCGACAATACAACCGCCGATTTCCCGATAGGGAAATCCCCGACGCAAGAAAAGGTTGACCCGTTGACCATCGGGGTTCGGGACTTGGAAGGTCCTGTGCATGGTGCAACAGGGCTCGCGAACTCCCGACCGACGAAATCCCGAATCCCGACGGATGAAGTTCCGTAGTCCGACGGTGGTGAAATTGTTATGGGCGTTACACCTCTTTTGCTTCTTGGGATGTAAAGCCTCCACCCTTTGTTTCATAAATAGATTGTAATTCTTCCTCTGTGGTAATAAACTCTCACTCGACCAACTTCTTTTTCTTTCTATCCCATTCAATCGTGGCATTTTTTATAATTTTTAAATTTTTTGCAAACTGGGCAGTTGCTCGATCTTCTTGATTAATGGGGTTCCATAACTCCTATACTAAATTAATGCATTCCTCCTCCTTTAACCATGAAAATTTGAATTTGAATGGAATTTCTAGTTTCCTCTTGTGTTTTCTGCAACTTCCAAAAAGATAAGGTAGTGATCAGATTCGCCTCTTGAGCCCACCCACTATCTAAAGAGAAGAGAAGAGGAGAGTCCACCATATGGGTAGAAATGAGGAAGTGATTTAGCCTTTTTGCAATTTTTTCTTCCCCCATCCTCTTGTTTCTCCAAGTTGGCCCAAATTTTGTGGGAGCAATGTCTAATAATCCTGAATATCCCAATTTGTGACTAAAATAGTCTGATTGGGCATCTACCTGGGCCCTTTGGCCCCAAGATTATGCAGTTCCCAGGGAGAAATTTAGGTCTCCCCCAAGAATGAGGTTCCTTTCTTAGTATAAGGTCAATTTTTATCTTCAATGTGCATGAAAAATTATAAATTTGTAACAAAATGCAACATATATTTTTAATACTTATCACATTAAAATCAATTTCAAAACCATTCATTCAAGATTAATCCTTAATATTTATACATCAAGTAAAACAAAACTATATTTGAGCAAATCTTCAATCTTATTTTACCATAGGGATGAAAATAAGTGGCCTTTGTTTAACATTAGGAGAGATAAAAGGATTGGAATGATCCTTGTTTTATCTGTAAATTGTTATGGATATTCCATTGGAACAACTCATCACAATAGATCTTATAATATTTGAAATCTTATAGTATGCAAAATATTTTTCCTTGGATCCCAGATTAATTAATTACTATCTTTTCTTGAACTTATGAAAATAACTTAATTACAAAAAAGAAAGAAATGAGCAAAATATACACACCATCCACAGAATTGAACACAAGATGTATATCATGAAACCCAATATGGGAGAAAACCAAGCTAGAAGGTGACACCTATGATGTGCACTATTTTCTTTAGTTATGGAAATCAAGTACTAAGAAAGAGTTTTGAATTATCCACATTCACTGCTGAGTAAATGCACATGTATGGGGGTAGACTGAATTTGTAGGGGTTGTCTCCCAGGTTCTTCGATACCTTAAAAGGGACATACCGTAAATCCTTTATCTTCTTACCAAGACCTTGTAGTCTTTCCTTGTTTAGTTGTAACCAAAATTTGTCTCCCACTTCGAATCTCTTCTCAGTTCTGTGTTGATCATGTCTTTCTTCAACCGTTGTTTGTAATGATGCAGATGATTTTTCGTTGATAACACTCTTAAGTGTTGGGAACCCATCACTCATATCCCGAGGAGGTGGGGACTAAACCAATACAAGTTTATAATGTCTATCCTAGCACTACTATAGAGAATATTCCATATCTATGTGCTTAAACTAATTATGTACAAGTGGGTCAAGGATAGGTAAGGTAGTGAAGGTATGGCCTATAGGTGTAATATCAAGAGGAGGTGAAGATGGTATGGGTCATGAGAGTGATGTAGGATGCCCAAAAGAAATCCTAACAACGTGTTTACGGGTCCAATTGGTCTGTCAAGTAGGTAATGGAGAGTGCTCGATGACAAGCCCCAATTAGGATTACTCTCATTTGGGATATCACTTTCGACCAGTATGTGGGTCTGGTTGCCACTCTAATTGATTTTCAATTATAAATCTAAGAACAAAATGTTCTAAGATGAATTAAAATATATTTTTAAATGAATTAATTGCAGCTAACTAAATTATCCTATCTTAATACTACACCATTCTATCCTATCCTAATCAAGAGAAAAAATAATGGTATGAGCACAGTAAGATGTAATATTATCAATGACAGAAATAGTTTGTATCCATTAACAAAAGATTAAAGTGATAATGCTACAGATAGCATCACAAATAGTTGTAGAATTAATTGTAAAAATTCATGTTGTACTCATATGGAAATCAATGAAAGCATAAGCATCTTAAACATCTATGCATAAATAGTTCATACAAAAATATTCAACAATGCTTGAATAAGAAAACATGTAAAGAATAGTCTCAAGCACATTCATCAACAATCACAGTTTCCAAATTGGATCTTGCTCTTTATTCCACTAGAGGTAATAGTACCATCTCTCATGTACAATGGGAAAAATCCCCCCTTCCATATCTTGAGTGGATTTTATAAAAACAAGAGAGTCTTTCCAGTTACACCGACTTTTCAATTCCTATTATAGACAGTTCATATCACAATTTTGTTCTATCAAAATTCCAAAGACTTATACTTGAGTTGAGATGTAAGACTATGTGAGTGGATCTTCGGATGATTTCTTCTCAATATAAGTGGTCCATAATTCGAAGATCTTGTGGAATTCTTCCAACTTGTCTAATTTCATATTTTCTAGCTGAATCTCTCCATCATAAAGCATTGTGACTATATCTCTTTTGATTTATTGCCTAATTTTCCTTACATAATCTTTCGATGAAGTATTTAGCTTGACATGATTAACCATATACTTGTGTAATCTATCTTTGTCTATTTTCTTTAGTTGACTTATACCATATTTTCTAGTGTCTCTATGCTCTACCGCATAATTAAGATTCAACTCATTAGGACATGCTTCCTCCAGACATTCCATCATTTCTATTCCAAAATCGTCTAGTATTTCATCAGAAGAGTTCCCAATTATGATGCATTCTTTGGTGCCCATCTCTCTAGCTTCCTTCACCTCATCAAATATTTCTTTAAAGGAATCAAATAGAATTTGATTCTTCATTTTCTTTTTTGCATTGTACCTGTGTAATGTTTCTGGTGCCTAGGTATGCCTTTCTTTCCAATCTTCCACTTTATCAAAGGCATGCTCAACCTCCTTGTACTAACTCCTATGTTCATCAATTTGATCTTGCAACACCACCATGCCATTATAATCCCTTTGAATATAAAAAATATTCATGGAAAACCTGTGATTGTATTTCCCTCAACTCTTTGTTTACTTATGTTTCCTCTTCTCTCACAATCTTGAGAGCATTCACCTCTTGGTTATTTTTCTCCATTGTGATTTCAACTTGTTGGAGTTGGTGCTCCAATTCATAGATACTCTATTTTTTCTTGTTTGAATTGTCCACCTATTCCTAATACTCTTTTCTCATTTTATCCATTTCCTACAAGTGCTTGTTTTTGATGTCATTAACCTCAGTATTGTGTTGGTATTCCTTATCCTTCATCTCCTCTGCAAATTTTATTTCCATCTGATCCTCATGTAGTCTCGATTACTCTTAAAATGAAGACACATGAAGTATGCATTCATCTAAAGTAACACTTAATTTTCCCACTGTTTTGAAATTGGCCCTTGCAAATGCATGTAGGGCTGAAGTAGCTTCATTGGAATTTTCCTTACGGCCACTTCCCAAGGGCCATGAGATGGATATTTATTTTGGTTATAATCATATGGATTCTTTTGTCAGACTTTGGCATTTATTAGTCTTGGTGGCTATCTTCCTTTTAGCTTTGTTGTAGAAATATGCCCCTACATCTAGTAAAGTGACCTCAAATACAACTACATCTTTAGTGGTGTTATCTATACCTGTCGATATAACATTTAATGGGGTTCCAGGGTCTATGGGTGTTCCTAGTACATTAATTTTATAGAATGATCCCAAGAGGGTAACTTTCTCTAATTTTCTCTAGTTCATCTTTGAATCTCTATGCAACAACTACTTCTTGATGTTTCCTCTTGTTCTCCTATGCTTCTTTATTTTATATTTCTTTCTTCTTGGCCTCATATGCTACTATTTTCTTGTTATATTCCTTTTGTTTATTTTCCCTCTCCTTCTTTTCCTTTTCTTTCTCATATTTCTCCTTCTCATCTTTCTTCTTTTCAACTTCGTCTTTCTCTTCTTTCCTAATTGATTCTTGATCTATGAATTTCATTGTTGACTCTGCTTGTTTCTCTTACTTTTTCTTGTAGTTCTCATTGGCATCTAAGGATTTATTTTATTGTTCCTTTTATTTTTATTCCTTGGATTTTATTTTTGCCTCTTCCTAAATAATTTCATGGGTGATTAATGTTTCCCATTGTTGCTTCATCTCTTTTCCCTTTTCTTCCTCTAGCAATCTTGTTGTTTCTTTTTCCTTTTCATCTCTAATTTTCAACAAGGATTCCTCAAAGGACATGGTCCCCTTGAAAATATCTTCTTAGGGTATTTCTTCATGTTGGATGGGATGCATTAACCCTATATATTTCATATGACTCTCAACTATCCCTTTAGGGTCATACTGCCTAGGTTTTTTCATAGACAAAATCAATTCTTTTAAGGCTTTTGCTTCCTTCCTACCATGGGAAAGATTTATTAAGGTTTGTCTCTCTATAGTTATAGGGAATGTTGGATAATATCTCTTTGAATTGGTGAATAATACACATATGAACCTGACCTCCACTGTTTGGTATGTTATATTTCTAATTATTAATTTTTCGGGTATGTACTTAGAAAGTAGGTTAGGAGGACCTATGCTACCATAAATCCTAATGTAAGCATAGTGTTTCCCAGTGTACCAATACACAATTTATTTAATAGTGTGCATATATTTTGTGGATATTCTTAGGGGGTTCTGTTTATAAATGATGGCATATAGGGGTACTAAGAAATGCTCACAAATCTCATAGAGATATTTCTTATCACTATCCTCCCGTAATTGGAAACACTAAGAATGAATTGGGAATAAACTAAGGTTCCATTCCCAACCCATCTCAGGAAAATGATGTTCAACATATATATCATCAATCAAATAAGTAGCATGTAAAAACATGGGGTTTTTAGTGTTGGTGCTCTCCTTTTTGTTTCGAAAATGTTGATAGACAACAATTGAGCCCAATTAAATATATGCTTATTTTCAGCTACATATTGAGCCATTGGAGTCCATTCTTTCTTGAAATGTATTTTGTTATCCTTGCCATACAAACTGAATATCATGGAAGATGGTATTCTGTAGGGTTCCTTCATATTGAGTGTCAGAAACACTTTTCTTCCTTTGGTGTAAGGGGTGCTCCTTCCTACCACCACTCTTGAATCACTTCATCTGCATCTTCATGTTCCTCTTTGAATTTATCTAGCAATTATGCATTCAAAGGATATATCAACTTAGGAATATTGTATCAGATGTGAATGTACTCTATATTTAGTGATGCTATGGGTTGTTTTCTTTCATTTAGTATGGTACAAACCTCTTTAACCAAATGGGAAAATTCCCATCTATTCGCATTAGTATATGGCATGAGATCTAGTCTAGTCACTATATCATACAGTCCACTTGCCCAAATATTCCGATACACATTTAAGTCTTCATATTTTGGAGGAAAGTCTTCTTGCACAAACATCTCATACATTTGGCTCCAGGTTAGGAATCCATCCATAAAATCATGATAATGGGTATCTGCTAATACTATAATGTCCATAGCTTTTCCATGTACCTGTGGCCTTTCTATGGCTTCTCAACTCCTTTTCACTATAACATTTGTTGCTTGAGCTTTGGAAATCCTATGAAATAGGAAACAATGTGAGTATAAGAGTATAACAATAGGTATTTGTCGCAAAGATGTATTGGACTAAGTGAAGAAATTGTCAACTATGTAGAAAAATTACAACAATGCAAGTATTATTCACAAGGCTCTAACCAAAGGTCAATAACCATGCAATTTCTCCTAAATTAGTTTTTACATTGCCTATTTACTCAACACACTTTGTATTGAATGCTTCACATGGTTCTATCCTGTGACTGACTAGCTGTTGTACATCACCATTAATGCATTTTAGAAGAAATTATTTGAAATATAAATTTTCAGAAACAAGGGCCTCGAGAAGTCAAGTCTTAGGAAACATTTTCTTCTAAAATTATTTTTAGATGTTTGGGTTTTTGAGAAATTAAGCTTTCAGAAGAACTATCTTTCATGAAGAACCTATTACAAGTTGTAGTTTCAGAAAGGGAACCTTCCAATAAAGCTTCTGAAAGACAAGGCTTAGGAAGACCGTTCTTCACAAAGGTAAGTCTTTAGAAAAGATCTCTTAGAAATAACTAGCGTGCATAATTACATTTTTTTTCCCGACGAGGATTCCCTAAAGGAATATTAGGTGTCTCAAAATTTGTGTTTTTAAAGGAAAGGAGCTATATGCGGAGATGACTAAGCACCTTTTGCTATTATGTTTACCAATGAGATGTGGCACTCTCGAGAATATAACAAAAATAGTATGTATTGGCACCCAAGTGGTTAGACCACATGTTCATGACTTATAATTATCTTTTCATTTCCTTAGGACAATAATACTTTGATGGTAAAATATAGTGCAAAGGATGTATGTTAAGGTGGACCTAGTAAGTATCAATGAAATATTATGAGAAGAAATCATTTGGAAAAAAAATTGGAAGCCACATATTTTTCTTCTCAATGGATAAAAGCCAACAAAGAAGAGACTGAAGACCATTGGTCATCATAAGTTGGGATGTTATTACAACTCATACTAGGTAAACCCCAATGAAATTTTTTTGATAAACATTATCTGATGGTCTTTCGGCCTTCAAAATTCATGAAAGTGTTTGGTATTCGCATGCTTGTCCTTTCTGAGTGGGATTTTCCGAATAGTGAATTTCTGATAGCCCCTCAAGCTTTGTCACATGGGAACATACACAATTTATCAACCCAAGAAAGTCCTCAAAAGGGCATTATAACTTATTTCAGTTGAGGAAATGGGCTTGTGAATGTATTAGGAATACTCAAGAGACCATTGATCAATGTAGCTATCTATTGATAAGTTGGGATTGCATGGAGATAATAACAATTTATCTGCAAGTACCTAGACAAGTTAGGATTGAGAACATATCTTTGCTTAAAAAATTCAAAGGGGGTGGCATTGGAATTCAATGGAACAAAGAATTTCAAAGGGGTTGGCATTGGAATTCTATGGAACAGAGGATTTCAATGGGTAGTTGTAGGGGGCACATCACAGTGGTAACACTATCTTGGGATGTAGATGAGGGGGAATGTAGGTATTCTTGGTAAGTATTTGAGTTTAGAGTGAGGTAGTGGAAGAATGTGAGGTAGAATATAAGGGAACACAGGGGCGTGGTAGAGGAAAGGAACAAGATAGCTAGATTATCTAGTCAAGAGAGAGAGGGGAATAAGATTGAGGGAGGTTGCTTGGATGAGCACTTGACATTCAATAGAAAAATGGGGAGGAATTATAATGATGGTAACACCACATGTCAGAGTGGGACCATGTTGCATATGGAGAACGAGAAGGATATGGTAATGAGGACTTGTTTGTCAATTCATGGTCCATGACCAAAGTAAGGATAAAATGCTTGTCCAACATAGGGCTCTGATTAATAAAACTTTCATATCAAAAAAGAGCCAGGAACCCAAAATTAAATTCAAGAATGAGTACCTCTTTAGTGGTAGTGTTGTGTAGACGGATCAAAAGCTTGGTGAATATCTCAATATAGTGTTAGATGGTTTGAAATTAATCTTGGTGTAGTTGCAACCATTGACACATAAAATTTTAAAGATACCAAGGATGGTCAAAACATCATTGAAGGGCTTGGTAGTGGGAATCCCTAATTTTGATGCACACCAAAGGGGAACTAGAAAAGTGTGTTATATCAAGTGTAGAGTGGGACTACCATCACACTAGGGATACATCTTCTAGACAATATTACATGGGTTGCAAACGTTAAGCCTCAATCATGTCTGGAAAAAAATGATAAGTGGATCCATGAGTCCATATGCTACTTGTGCATGTGGTCATCATATTTAGGAAGAGAAATGTAGGTGACCAACTAGAAAATAGGGGTGGTATCTTTAGTCTATTGGAATCTTTATTTTGTGAGGGTGAGAGACAATTCATGGAGAACAATAGATTGAGTCAATCTCATAGCATCAAAGGAAGGTGTGTGACATGAAGGAATGTTGGAAAGCTACAAAAATGAGCAGTGGTGACATGGTCATAAAATCAATCCAATGGAGAGAAGCATGACTATGAATCTAGGAGTTGTAGACTAGAACTAAAAGGTGGACACTAGGAAATTTGAAAGAAAAACAAGTGATGTTGTGATGGAGGAGTGCCAAGAGTGAAAAAGGATCACTCGTGATTATAAAGTGGCAGCGACTGACATAGAGATAAGAATAAAATTGATACCAGTGGCCTAATATTGATAGTCATTTGAGGGGATTACTTAACCATAGGGGAAAACACCAAAATAATTGTTCTAATATGGCACTTTCTACTAAGAAAGATATATCTACTTGTTTCTCAGATACAAGATATGTATATTAGCATGGTATTTATTCTAGGGATATACATAGGTATATTGGTTACTCATATCAGAAATAAATATTGAGTGGTTGTAGAGCGCTTATTCCTAGATAATATAGACTCTATAAATAAAAAACATGGAGAGACTTTAGAAGTCAGTGCATGGATATGATGTAGAGATAGGACGAATGTATACCTATAGAATGAGGTATGGATACTATGTAGGAGAAAAGGGAGGTGAGCAAGAAATACTAGGGCACCACTCACCCAAGGTGGCTAATATGAAAACCTAAATACATGTCCTGAAGTCACGGGCTAGGGGATATTAGCCATCTAGATATATTAGAGGCATTAAAGAAAAAAAGATATGAATCAATAGCTTAGACAATAGAATATATTGAATGTGGAATTGTGATGGAATCTTGTGGGTAGAACCAAACTACACTATTTTTGGAGAAGAACCATGAAAACCATCGAGTGATAGTCATAATTGATTATAGAGTGCGAGGTAAAATCCCTGAAAACAATGAGTGACTTAAGTAAAGTAGAAGAGAATATCCAATGGTGCACCAAATAAAATTTGGGTGCAGGGATTAGGGTGGTATCCATATCCAAAAGAGANGAGAGAGAGAGTGATGGGAGGGTGGCCTCCAATAAACATAGAGTGTTTCTTATGCTCAATATGTTTTTTTTAGATGGATATTGAGCCAAATAGAACTGGAACCAAATGCTACAAATAGTTGGCGTGGAGGAGTAGACCTCAAGGAACCTAGTGTTGGGTGGGCATGGAGCCAATGAACTATATTTTTTGTGGAAAATAGGCTCAATTCACAAGCTCAAATACTGGTTAATGAAAAATAAATAGGCTCAACAAGCCTCACATATAAAAGACAAGAAAGTGGTGTAGCATAAACCCAAAAATGATAATCTTCAAAAATAGTTCCACGTATTATTATCCCACCAAATTCATCTTTATAGAATCTTACATAAATCTATTCTTGACACAGTCAATATTAACTACAAGACAAGATTAACTAAAACCACATGGAGACAATTACTCAATGTGCATTCATTTACTTATGGCATATATCCAAGAAACCTAGAGACATGCACCCCATTATGATAGATCAATGCCTAAATATTATATTGAAAGGCGATGTATTGAAGATAAACAACAAACATACATAAGTACTAGTATGAAAACCATAGAAAATTGGTAGCTTTCTCTAGATAGAAAGGAAATCTCTATAGAGTTTTAAATTAATATATCCCATTTTTCCTTATAAGTGCTTGTTTTGTTTAACAAAAAATCCTAATATTCTAGCCACTTTAAAAACATAGAAATTAATGGAAAATGTTATGTTTGAGTGCTTCTTCCTAACCTACATTGGATGGAGGGCAATTTTGTTGTCTAATATCCATGTTATATTTCAGCTAGTGCTTTTTTCCCTATTTCTTGAACTCTACTTGTGCTAATTTAATTGACATTCTATGATTTGAGGCTGTCAAATGTGAATCTTTACTAAGGTTGAAAACCATATTCTGCAATATGTTACATTCTACTTCTAAAGTATCTATTTTTTTCTTTTGTTGGACCAAGGCTCCCATTATTGTTGCATTTTTTGAGGTACAAAGATGTTTAGATTTTGCATCTTAAAAGTTACTAAGATGAGGGAGGATCTATTACATTGGATTAAATCTTCATGCCTACATAATTCTTGATTAATCTCATGACCTTCTTCGTGGACCATGCTTTCTAAATCCAGAACAAATATGTTTGAATATGGTAGAGCCAAAATGGAGCCATTGTGACCAGTGAGAGTTATTTCACCATAAAATAGCCACAAACTCCTCAAATGTATCAACACTATATCCAAAACATAGTATTTTCCAAGATTTCTTCAAGCCAAAATTTAGCCTTGAAAATCCCTTTCTCAAACCTTTCAATTTCTATGAACTAAATGATGAGAAGATGCTAGGAAAAAGATTGTCAAGAAGGGAGACCATAAAATAACACAACATAGAGTACATTTTTTATACAATACCCAATTACGGAAATAGATTACAAAAACTAAAACCCAAGCAAATGTCAAATGCCAGAGCACACAAATAACAATCAATTGATAACATTAAAAAACTAGAGTCTTTAGGTAAAACTTAACCATCGAAGGGGTTGGAAAGAGGCTTACCAGATGAAATATGAGCCAATTCTAGAACCTAGTATGAATTCCTTTCCTTATCCTCCTCATTATCTCACCTTCCAAATAAAATACCACACTAGACATTTCAAGAGACATGATGAATTTTATTTCTAGCATGTGAGGAAGATGGTGGTGTGTCCTTTCATATCCCTTCACCACACTTGAGGTATGAATTATGCATTGATGAAACATGTATTATTAAATGATGGTGGTTCATGGCTTGAAATTGGAACCTTCAGAACATTAGGGAGTTATGAACTGATATCTTCTCCCCCATTTTTGTTTAAGACTCCTTGTGAAAGTGTAGAGGCTTTATTGGCTAATAGAATTGTTTGATTTAAATTCTCTTATGACATGAAAATAAGAAACTATATTCAAACTAATGACCTCTTTATCGATTTGAGCAATGATTTGAGCCAAGTTATTATCGAACGAGGTTAGTTTCAAAGCTGTCAGATTGAAAATGACACTCAAATCTCCTAAAACAATCAATGCTTTTATATTTGTTTCATTTGTAAGAGATAGACCTTAGAGAAGGGCATAGACTTTAGCTTCAGCTTGATTATTTTTTTAAATGCTTAGTCCTCAGACAAAGGTCATTTATGATTTTCTTTCATCAAATATGAACCTCCCCATGCCCATAATAAATGCATATTAATAATCAATTTCATCCATGTTGAGATTGATTATTATGGTTAAGAACATGTGTTTCCTCCTCGGTTAAGTTACAAATTTTTGGTATATATACTCTTTGGTTATTTCCCATGATTAAAAAAATCAATTTCATCCAAATATAAATATTATAAAATAGTAATCACAAAAATAAATAAACAATTAAATTAAAACATGATTATAATTTTAATTATACTCAAATTAATCATATTAATTAAATTATATCTAATATTTAAATTAATAATAATCAATCATAATGAAATTAATAATAATTAAATTTATAAAACCCAACTCTTCATTTTCATTTCATTCTTGATTCAATCTTTGTGGAAATTTCAAAGTTTGTGCACCTTGAAACCTTCTCCCACTCAAAAACCACCATCCAAAACCATTTCTCATTTAATATTTAAAAAAAATCTCCCTAACCTCACCTAGTAAATTCTTTGAAAAAGTGAATAACCCCTAATATGTGTTACTTAAATTAAATATTACTTGAATTATCCAATGCAAAGTACATCATAATCAACAATTGAAAAGACTTTGAAATCCATCTCATACTATATATGTCCATGCACCCACCTTTCACAAAGATGTAAAGATGATGTTATCTCTTGGGTTCATTTGAAGGTGGATAACCCCAATTGATTGGCCATAGACATGGCATTATCATTCACATATGAATGAATAAGAAACATAGGAGACCTCTTAAAATAGATCTTCTATTTATAGTTTAATGGACTACCAAAAAATAATGCTCCTCTATTTGAACAATGTATCCTCATTTGTTTCCTTCCATGCTTCCATCCCTACCTTTGGGGTATGCTATTAATGTTTAGAAACAAATAAATTACAGATCAATTTTAGCGGCCTAATCGGATTCTGGGCCAATTTACAGGTAAGTTTTAGCTAACTTATGTTTACGAGCCACTGGATCGATGGCCACTGCATTCACATTGATCTTTAAGTTTAAGTTTTCTGATTTCGGCCATGGATATTGTTTTATCAACCACATCATAGTATATGAATTCTAATTCTAATACTATTTGATACTTAAAACATATTGTACAGAATAATGCATATTTAATGTGGAAGTATATATATAAATATGAGTTAATTGGGTGTAGTTTGGATAGTTGTAGGAATAATTGTAAATTTAATTTTCATAAAACTCATAATTAATATGTTGTAATGGCTTAAAGCTTATATATATTTGAAAATTACCTTTAATTCAAAATTGAATAGCAAAACAACTACTATAGGAAAATAGAAAAATTTTATTATTACTTTACATTTATAGATGTATTCCATATTTTTTAAAATAATAACATAAGGATAAGGAGATATAGGTTTTGTTTTAAAAAACATTATTATGTTATGTAGTTCAGAGTTTTCACAGCAGTTATTGGTACACTGTAAGCCCTAGCAAATTAGTCGTGCACATTACTTGTGGCCTTTGCTTTTAAACTATTTCAACAATGAAATATATTCTAAAACTTGTTTTAATAGCAGTGCAGCACAACTCTGGAGGTTCTCAATATCTGACAAGGGAAGGTTCTCAATATCTGTTCAATATATACATAAAGATAGCCCAATGCATATTGTTTGTGCACTGGAGGCCTGATTGTTGCCTGTTCTTTGAGATATTAGCTAACACGTATTTGAATAATGGAGGACATATACTGCGGTGAAGATAGTCATTCATCCAAATCCGCAGATAGCTCAGCTGGTAATGATGCATCAGTGTCTGAAGAAAGTGTGTCCGGGGCAAATCTTCAACAGTTTTCAAGAAGGCTCGATGGTTGTGTGGTAAATGGAAGAACAATATCATGGAAGGTACAGTTGGTAATGTGGAAGTGGGATCAGTTTGCGTCCATTGGAAGTGGGGTCCGTTTGCAGCAAATCCTTGTTACAATTCTCAGTCAACCATCATCCCTCCAAAGGAACTGGACCCTAAACAGCTAAAGATATTGTCTTATTTTTCATATGCTAGTTGGCAGCTAGGCGACCGGTGTCTGCTTCCCACATCTGAAAGGAGGACGTCTGAAGCTACTCTGCCTGTCACAGATGATATTGTTTCCCATAGAAGAGCACGGAGAAAAGATAATGTTCTTGATGGGGCACTATTTTGTTAAACATATTGTATCCTCAACAGACTAACCGTACACTGCCAGCTGTACTGGACAGTTGTACTTTCTATTTCTGTCTTGCTTGAGCATATATAAGCTCAGCTATTTCCTATTGTTAGCAAGCTCTTCAGAACTCTTCTGTACTTCTATATACATTTGAATATACTATTCTTTTCTCTCTGCATTTTCTCTGTGCTTCACAATTTATCATGGTATCAGAGCTACAACAGTAAGCCTCTTCACACAGTCGGGAGAGAAACTCGATCCTCACAGCGCAGAGCCTCACAGATCTTGAGAGCACGTGTCACAGACTTTTCACAAGGCTTGGAAAGCTGTCTGCAATACTCTTTAAAGATTGCCGTAAGAAGCTTGCGGAGGAAGAAGAGATAGCAGGAGAAGAAACTTTAAAGAAACCTGCACAGTTTTTCATAGAACCGTCAAAGATTGATGCAGAAGAGTTGCAGAACGAAAGTTCGCTTAAAGAACTCGAAGAAAATGTTCAAAATTGTTAAAGATTCATGAGAAAGGCAGAATCGTTTAAAGATTTCAAGAAATCGCTCAAATCTGTCAAAGATTGTAGCAGATAACGAAGAATTCGTGAACTTCTTTCAAATTTTTGAAAGATTCACGAATCTTTTCTTCCACAGGAGGAATTCTGTCAAATTCGTCAAAGATCGCGTCAAACATGCAAGGAACAACCAGTGAGGCCATAAGATTCGTCCTGCGTACGAATTCGAGGCGGAAAGACAGTTCAGAAGGGAACAAGAAAGCGCGGAACATGAAAAATAATTTCAACCGTTAGATCTTGAACACAGGCCCGACAGCCGTTAGATCAGCAAGAAGTTGCACGACGATTAGTCGTGTGGAGCGCACAGGAGGTGTTTTTCACATGCGAAATCCCGACGTCACCTTGACCGTCCGATCAAGAGACACGTGGCGAGATCCTATTCCATCGCAAAATCGGGAATCGGGAGTTGGACGAGCAAAGAAAACTGCTCTCTAAAAACTCCGATACGTGAAATCGTGAAATCCTGAAACGATCACAGCCATCCATTTCAGAGGACAGGTGGCAGCAGATCCACGCATCGTCATATCGACATTTCGGCATTCGGGGTTTCAAGTTGTCAAAGAAACTTGACATCGCAATTCAAAAAATCGCGATATGCGATATAGCGATAAGATCTCAGCCGTCCGTTTGTTAGGACACGTGGCGAACATCGCAGCGCCCATCGGCATTTCAGAGTTCGGGGTTTCAAGTTTTCAAAGAAATTTGACATTGCAACTCGCGAAATCGCGATACGCGAAATCCCGATAAGATCTCAGCCGTCTATTTTTGACCGGACACGTGGCGGAGATCAAGGGCACCATCAGCGTATCGGCATTCGGGGTTTCCCGTTGACAGAGGTTTGGAGCATCGCAAGTCGCGATATCCCGAGGACGCATCAGGACCGTCCATCTATCCTGGACGCGTGGCGCAAATCCAACGACTCGGAAAAAG
Organism: Picea engelmannii; assembly: GCA_009831015.1. Taxonomy (NCBI): domain Eukaryota; kingdom Viridiplantae; phylum Streptophyta; class Pinopsida; order Pinales; family Pinaceae; genus Picea; species Picea engelmannii. Next base: position 121,083 of record ML830921.1, on the reverse strand, counting down.
TCCCGAAGAGGAAAGCGCCATCGACATATTAGGATTCGGAAAATCGCGAAACCTGAGAACAAGTGATTGGGTTTCCTTCCAGTGAAATCCCCGACGCAAATCTAGCTGTCCATCTGCTCAGGACGCGTGGCAGAGATTGAGGCTTTCGGGAAAAGTCCCGATAAGCGAGTTCATCAGTTTTTCGGGATTTGGCATTTCGCAGATCTTGGAGACAAGAGGTCCGGGACACATCATATCGTGAAACCGCGAGGAGAGATCACGACCGTCCGTCTGCTGGGACACGTGGCAACAATCAACGATATTGGGAAAAGTCCCGAAACGAAGCATGCCATCGGAAAATCGACGATCGCGAAATCGAGGAGGCAAAGAACCTCGACATCAAAAATCATGAAATCCCGATTCACGATATCCCGATACGATCTGGACCGTCCGATCACTGCACGATCTGGACCGTTGAAAAGTTGAAAGGCGATTTTTCACATTTCGGCGATTTGTAAGACAAAGGAACGGGAAAAGCCCGTAGCGCTTTAACACAAGGCGTGTGGTCACATTGAAAGGAGACCAAGGGCCAATCCAAGCCCGATAAGCTCCTATCGGCCATCGACAAACTAGCCATCGGCAAATCGACGTTTCTGAGATCGGAGGTAAATACGAATTTTTCCCTCTCTTTTTCCTGAATTTTTTTTACAAAATTCAAAGAATTCAAGGCTGAAGCTGAAAAACAGAGTGGTAAATTTCTCAAAGTACTCAGGTCAGATGGAGGAGGTGAATATAACTCCAGAGAATTTGCAAACTTCAGCAAATCTCAAGGCATCATCATGCAAGCAACAACAAGGTATACTCCACAGCAGAATGGAGTGGCTGAAAGAAAAAATCAGACCAT